>CM062522.1:53663879-53928874 GCA_031439585.1 Pterocarpus macrocarpus
GCAGATAAAGAGATAGAACAGTTCTGGTTCTCATTTTGGTTGTTAAAGAATTCTTCAAAGTACTTAGTCCAACCACTCTCCTCAAGGGACTCAGTGGATATGTCATTGGTGGAAGGGGCTTTGCTTATGGAACTCATGGAGACTATTGCAACTAGCTTTTCAGTAGGAAGCCAAGAAGGAAGATGAACGATGATGTAATTAGTGGGGTTTGGTGGCCAGTTCCAAAGAGGCAAGTCTCCCAAAGATAGCATATATAGTTGGAGAAATGTTTAGACAGGAGTTATATTATAAAGAAAAAAAAAATTATTTGTACTCATTTTGAGGCTATTATAAACACACAATAAAAAAGACAAAAAAGAACGACAAAAGATGGTGGATATTCAACAATAAAAAGTGGTAAATTCACTATTCTATATTTTTCTCTTTTATTATGTATTTACAGTAAGTGATAAAAATAAATACAAATAATATATCTCTATTACAAATATACCTATATATATATATATATATATATATATATATCTAAAAAGGAAATGTTTTACATGTGCCGGCTGTTTTAACAAATAATATATTCATTTTGCTTTGCATCTATATTCTCACTATATACTAGAGAATGTATGTATATTACTAAAAATCCACGGACCGGGCCGGTCCAACCGGGGTCCTGCTCTAAGGCCGGTTTGGTTGTAGTATAAAAATCCATCAAAAATTAGTAAATCAGTCAGACCATTTTTTTTTTTTTTTTTTTTTTTTATGTATACAAAACTTGCCATTGTAGGAGTCGAACGCAACTCTCGTGGGTTACTGAAGTGCTAGACAGCCACCAAGGCAATGTCTCGTCTACATATTATGGTCTATCTCTAGTTTTTGAATAATTCTACATATGATTAAAGTGTGGTTGACAACATAATCCATTGCAAGCCCGTCTTTGAATTTGGTTAGCTGTGGATCCATTAAAGACAAGACAGAAAAAGAAAGACAAAAGAAGATAGAACAGAAAGTGGGAGTGATCGATGGTCTGTGAGGTGTACAAAAATGTGGTGGTCCTTTAACAACATTTTAATTAGTATATAAATAATTGTATTTATGATTAAATATATTTAAATATAAGTGTAAATATATAGTTAATTTCAGTCTGATTCGACCAGGATTGTACCATTAAACCTTAAATCAGTTTCTTAATCGGTTCACTAACCGATTCAAATTTTAGAACCTTAAAAATTGCTGAAAAATATAGCAAATCATTAATAAATTATGTAGAGTAATATTATTTGTACATTAAAAAAAAAAAACACTGTTGATGAACACTATAAAAATATAAAAAGACAAAATTTTAACCTTATCTACCACCACCAAAATATATAATTTATCTCTTTCTCTTTATATAATATTTAAAAATACATTATCTATTTTTAATATACAAATATCATTATTCGATATGTGACTTTGATATCTAGGGGTGGGTCATAAAGGTTTGTGGAGTTAAATTTAGCAAAGTGGCCATCCATTTGTGTGTTTGACCTTTGAGGTGAGAGATGGAGTATGCCCCAATAGAGATTTGGCAATAATTCCTTTTCTGGTGGACTTGACTTTAAAACTGGTGCTTTGAATTAGTCACTTGGTCATCCTAAAGAAGTTTGTAAATGTTCTTTCGCCCAGCTCATTCTCTAGTCTCAAGAAATTGTCTTATAATTAAGGCTATGATTATCAATTTCTCGCACACCATTCTTTCCCTCTCGATATTTAACTACTCAATTTCTCTTTCAAATCATGATGCTGCCCTAGTAGAGGTAGGTATGTAGGTTAGCCGGTCCATTTAGCTTAATCTACAATGGACCATACTTAAATGGATGGATCGAGTTGATCCATAAAATAAATGAGTTGTCTCTTTACCAACTAATGTCTGCACTACATAGGTCTGCGAGCTCACAGGCCGGTTTGCGTCGCAATGTTTTCTTATGTTTTTTTTGCATTTTTATAGGTCTTGCAAAAAATTTACAAAAACTTGGTTGGTGGGATTCAAACTCAAGCCTCCTTAGACACAACATAGAATGCTTACCACTAAGTCACATCCACAAGTTCTAATATAAGCTCTTATCAATATGAATATATCTTTTGTTCTATAAATCACTACAAATTTAGTTCGTTTAGCCAATAAATTAAGCGAAGTGGGCCAAAAAGTCAGCAAATTAATGAACTAGGAAAATATTTGGTCCTAACTCCTACGAATTACAGATTAAATGAGCTAGCCTGTGAATCATGACTCGTATACCAGCTGTAACATCATTCTAAGTACAGTACTATGCTTAAGTCATAGTACCACACCCTGAAGTTGTTACTGTTACCTGAACGGACCTTATCTATCAGCAACTTCCGTTGCCTTCGGAAACTTCTGTAATTATCTGGAGACAACACGGAAAGTAGGGGTGAGAATTATAAATTCTCAATAGGATTCTCTATAATATACATGTAGTGTCATCGTTGTCATCTCCAGTTTGCTTCGGTTTAGTATGAAAAGGGGATCATATAATGTGGACTATTTAATTTTACAGTTCGAAAATATATTATCCGAAGCAACGTTCATTTTTATCATACACTTGGCATCTGAGAGAATCCATAAAAATTCAAGTTATGAATCATATTGGGACTAATAACTGAAATACAATAAAGTACGATAGCATCAATGCACTAGAGACATAACTTCTACATATACTTTACTGGAACTACAGTATATTAAGATGATGCCCACATGACATTAATATGTTGAGAACATAACAACTGCACATAACTTTACTCATATTTAAACGTATGCCTATTCATAAAACTTGCTTTTATTTCTTCATTTTTCTTTTCATCATAAAATCTTTACGTGCCACATTCCAGAGTATGATCGCCATGTCATACCCCATCAGAGCGTGATCACCATGTCACATTCCTTAGGAATATGGGATCTTCACTTGTTACTCACACTAGCTGGGTCGAAGCCATGCCTCATGTGAGTGGGGTATCTGTATATACTTTAATCTTTAATCTTTACTTGGCACACCTAGGCGTTACGTATCGCCGTCCCTAGGGTGCTATTACTGCCCTTCGGTAGTCTGGCCTTGGAGTGAGCTCGTCAGCTTCATCCGTGACCGTCGTCACACCGACTCACCCGCAAGGGGACCCACGTGCCTCTAGTCTTGGAGGGATCTCATTCTGGTCACGTGTCTCTAATTGAAGGGATCTTTTCTGGTCACGTGCCTCAAAATTGAGGGATCTCATCTGACCACGTGCCTCCAAGGTAGAGGGATCTCATAGTCTTAACTGCCTTCACAAGGAGGGATTCAAAGTGCACTACCTCCAAGTGAAGGGATTCATATCTTTATCTTTTAACTGCCTTCGCAGGGAGGGATCTCAATTAACTGCCTCTGAGTGAAGGGATTCACATTTAATATACTCATGTCTTTTCATTCTCATACATGGTTATGCATAGTCGTGACATATAAAGGCCCGTAGCCTCTTTACCATTCTACCAGCACTCATACATATGCCTTGTCCTTTACTTTCATATACCTCATCTTATACTCATGTCATTCTTGAATTTAGGGTTTCTATATACCCATTCATATTCTAATTCATCCTTGATAACCCATATCATCTTCCAATTCATCCTTGCATGTAAATATTCCTAGTTTCATAAACTTCTGCCGTAAATTCGACAGCATAACGGATCAGTTCCATCTCCCCATGAATAGTGCCAGTTCTCACAGACAAACCAGTCATAGCAACATAATCAATCTAATATATACATATCAATGTAAAACTGGCAATCCTCAACTCAAACCTTATAGGTTTCACTAATACTTGTAAAATTATCAATATGGCCATTCTGCCAATTCTATTCGGTTCTGCCCGAATCTTGTATGATCCACCTTTATCTCTATTCAAATCATTTAAATCTGAAACTTGGATATGTCATAGCTCTACATGTCTACTTTCTAACCTCTTTGGTCCCATATCATTTTGATTTATATAACTCAAGATATTTAACTTTTGCCTCAGCTGGTTCAGTCACTAGCCCGAATTACACTCCTGGAAATATAAATTCACTAAAAATCGAAACTAAGCTCAAATCATGCGAAATTGGTCTCATATTGAAGCTAACAGGACAACCTTTCATTTGCCGCAAGTTTCACTTGATTTACTTAAGTACACCTCGAGTTATAAGTCCTGAAAATCGACCTTCCTGAACTACTCTGTTTTAGTCTGGATTGGACATAGAGTAACTTCCTCGAATTACTGGGATCAATTGGGAGCATAACAAACTCGGAATTTCATATTGGGATGTTTCCCTATGTGTAAGCTTTCTAAAAAAATTGGTCTCACTCAATTTGGAGTTGTATAGGGTGAGTTATACCCTCCATAAGTCACCCTGCCCGGATGAAAGTCCTGAACCCTAGGTTAAACTTCAAAAATTCGTATCTCCCTCAATACGAATCCAATAACCTTATATGATATATCTATGAAAAGCCCTGAATGTCTACTTTCATCTAAAAATGGTTTCATCGGATTTGACCGATTGTAGGCGGAGCCGTATACTCCGCCGTACGGACTGCCGTGGAATCTCCACCAAGACAGCACCCTCATCCATCCATTTTCTCTTAGTTTTCTTCTTCTAATTCTAATTGCCACTCAAGATTTCATATTAATCCCATATTAATCCAATTATACACATCCAATATATCATCAAATAACCATAAAAAGTAATCTTTCATGCATCCTTAGTTTAGAGAAATTAAGATTAGAGATTGAATCCTACCTCTTTGGAGTGTGATCTTGAGTTAAGTGTTGAAGGCTGAATTATTAGGACCTGGCCAAGCTTGAAGGAGTGATGGAGTTGGGTGAATGGAGAAGGGAAAAGAGAGCTGAAGTGAGGGAGAAGAGAGGGCGCAGAAAATGGGTCTGAATGAGGGGAGAAGAAGGTGTTATATAGGCATGAGTGGTAGTCAACTTGGAGGGTTCTGATTGGCCTTAAAACACAAGGCTGAAATTCTGCCAACCTTCCCCTCTTTTGTGACAATTTGCTCTCCACGTCGCTCTATGATGGGACTCGTTTCCAGTATATTCTGAAGATGACATCGAAACTCGTGCACTTCATGAGATGAAATCGGAACTCGTTTCCTTTGTATTTGAAGCATAAGGTCGGAAATCGAGACCATTGCCTTGAGACATGAGGTCGGATATCGGGAATTGCGTGGATACCAAGGTTAAATCGGAAGTTGGGAGTTGAGGAGTGCTGGATAAGGCTCAAGTCGGAAATTAATCTTGAAAGTTGAACACGAACGAGGAAATCGGGAATAATCAAACTTAAACGAAATCGAAAGTCGTACAATACGTGAAGTCGGGAATTCAGCCATACAAACTCGGAAATCGGAAATAATCATTTCTATTTGAATTTCGAAGATGAAATCGGAAATCGGAATTGATCATCCTGGGGCGAAGTCGAAGCTCGGAAATAGGGATGTTACACCAGCTCTATTAATTAGCTTATCCATATGTACTCATGCATATATGGATCAAATTAAGCACAACTGTATACAAGTCAAATTTCATGTCAATCCAAGTGTCAAAGAACTTATTTTGTGTCTCCACATTTATCCAAATAATAATTTTTATTTTGATTTGATTCAGTTTGATTTGATTGTATTCAAAAAATTGAACCAAACCAAACTAATTTAAATTGGTTTGAATTGGTTCGATTTTTTTTATTAAAAGTTTTATAAAATATAAAAAATTAACTTTTATCTTTGCTAAATTAGATTAATCATTAGTTTTTTTAATAAACTCATATAATTATACAATGTAAATTAATTATTAAAAGTTAAACTAATATCTAATACTAACAAATTAAGCAAATAGTATAAAAGATTTGAACAAAAATCATGTATATTTATATAAATATAAATATGGGTAAGTAATACGTAACATATTATTAGTATGATCTGGTTTGGTTCGGTTTTAGAAACTAAAATAGAAAACTGAACCAAACCAATAAGTTTTCGTAAAATAAGAACCAATCCAAACCGATTTATTTTGGTTTTGATCATTTTTCAGATTTTTTGAATTGATTTTTGGTTTTAATTCAGTTTGAATTAGTTTTAAACAACCCTACCATTAATAAAGGTTAATAAAAAAAATACTTATATTAAAATTATTAAAAAGACCTATTAAATAATATTTAAAGAGAAGAACCAAAAAAAAAAAAAAAAACAAAATTAGACAATAATGTCCTTAATCTATCTCTTCTTCTTTTCTATTCTTTCTACATCTTCTGCTGCTCACTCTCTTAACCCCTTCTCCGGCAGCTCTCAAACTATCATAGTATGCCTTCGTTTGTGGATCTTTGCCGGCACATCATCATTTGTCACTCCTAAAGCATTTGCTTATGCAATTTGGTCTCCTAATGTTAAATATGAAAAGTCATTCCCGATGTAAAGATTGCACGTAAAGATTTTTTATAGTATAGTTAGAAGTATACAAACAACAGATTAAAGGAAGATTACATACTCCTTAAAGTAAATTAAAAGTTTGTCCAAAATCTCTAATCATCTTATGTAGATAATATTCAAATAACCATATCTAACTATTGTAACTTGCCCATGTTGTAAGAGCTGAGGTTCCTCTATGCTATTGAGAGATTTGACGAGCAGATTTGATGATTCTTTATATCAGTAGCAGGAATCAAACTCATATCCTTATGGGATACAAGCTCATTCCTTAACTAATGGCTTAATACTTGTGAAATAAGATAGTAAGTACATATCATCATCAGCAGATGAAAAGTAAATAAATATTTATGCAACCCCCAAATGCCAAAAGCAAATATTGGAATGACTATTAATCAATTAGGAGTACAATGAAAAATTCTGGGTATAATCAAACACTATACTTCTAATAGTAATCTTGGTAGTTTGTTCAATATAAAGACAGAATCTAATCTATTTCTTGAAGGCAAGGGTTCGACCGCCATTGGAGGAGTTAAGAGAGTAAGCGGCCTCTAGTGGCATAAGACATAAAAAGAATAAAAAAAGCAAAAAGATAGTTTAAGGTATTATTGTCTACTTACAAAAAGTTTTCATCATTCTCAATAAATATTATTTAATGGGTTATTTTTAATCATTTTAATATAACTGATTCTTTTTCTTAATTGCCCTTATTAACATTCTTTGATTAATGAAATTTTGTAATCATAATCTATAATATATCAACTTTCAATTCAACAGTTAGTTTTTTAAAAAAATTCTTCAATGAAAAATTTTCAATGGTCAAGTTATAAGTTTAACTTATATTGGTGTAAGTTGATGATAATTAATATCATACAAAAAATTTCTTTTTCAAAAAAAAGTTATAAAAATTGATAGTGATAGAAATACCGAGACCAAAACATCAGGGATTTATAGTAATTACTTTGAATAGAAATAACATAACAGTGAAGAAACACTACATTTTAATCCAAAACCTTTAAACAATAAATTTGTAGGCTCAATATTATAAAATTATCACATTGTTTATTCTTTTCTAATGTAGAACATTTTTTAGCCATAGATTTACTTAAAACTCTCATAAATTGCCAAAAGAAAAATTGTAGAGTAAATTACACTTCCCTCCTTTGATAGATGCCTTTATTACATGACCCTCCTTTTTACTTTCAAAATATACATCTCCCCGAATGAAATTGCACTTAAATCCATTTTAATGTTTTCTATTAAATTTTTATTTTCTTATATTTATTATCTTTTTTTAACCAAAATACATTTCTATTAATATTTATACATATTGAAATCTTTTTAGCAAAGAAAAAAAATATGTATGACCAAGAAAAAGGTAAAAATTATGTGGCTAATATGATAATAACATAAAAATATTGATGTGTTTATGTATATTATTTTATTAAAATTTTTAGTTGTCATTGTATTAAAAGACAAATTATAAACAATAATGATAATAATAATAATTTGTGATAATTATTTTTTTAAAAAAAATAAGAAATACATACATTTTCAATTTTTTGCAATATTTTTAGAGTTTAATTGTGATGCACTAATAATATAAAAGAGTTTTACACTTTTATCCAATTAAATACTTATTTTTATAAAACTTTTAAAGTAATGGGTAGTTGAGTCAAATACTTTTACTAATGTAGCAGTATATAATTGGATATCTATGTAAAACTTTTTTACATTAACAGTACATATAAATTAAATTCATATTTTTATACTATACTATTTTATAATTATTTATGAATGTTAATAATTTATTGAACCAAAAATAAAATGTCAATTTTATATTTTTAAAAGTTATTAAATAAGAATTAAATAATCTTAATAAATAAAGTCTCATTGACATTAACATATTAACTCTCAAGAAATAAAGATGAAATAATACTAATAATGTTAAATAATAAATAATAAATAATAAAAACAATATATAAGTAAAATAATAATAAATATTTTTAAAAATATATCAATGCTAATTAATAAGGTGCTTTGTATAATGGGTAGTTTAATAAGTTTACATATATTTTTTAATTAATAAAATACTTTGGACTAAAATATATATTTTGAAAATAAAGGAAAGAGTTGTGTAACATTTCTCACAGGAGGGGAATGTGATTTACTCAAAATTGTATATAGTTTTTCTTGGGTGCATAACGTGTTTACATAACTAGAACGTCACACTAATCATATCAATCCTGAATATCAAAAGAGTGAATTATATAAACGAAAAATCATTTTGTAAAATATTATAATTCATTTTTCTTTCATTTGTATTTTAATAACCAGCAGTAGTTCCCTCCCACCCCTCTTGTTTCATATTTCAATATCTTAGGGATGCGAGGAAGTGGATGAAAGGTGCGGCCCCGGATCAAACATATTTATTTTTCAGAATCTGGAAAATCTCATGAGAATTAATAAAGAGAACAAGAGCATTGTTTTTGCGTGCTCACTTTAAGTTTCTTTCTTTCTTTCTTTCATTTAATGTTTGGTGCTCTCTGACGAAGATCGATAAGAAGGGTTCATCAGTGGATGGAATGATGTATTGAGAGTTTTGAGTTTGCTGACTTGAGCCATGAACAATGATATATAAAAATAAAAAAAAAGTAGGAATTTGTTTTTAGAGTAATACTATTATTACATCAAAAGTTGACAAACCATGGAAATAGATATAAAATATTTGATCCAAAATATTTGATAATAACAAATGGGATCAAAATTTTATATATATTAATTTTGATGTAGTATTAATGTAAAAGAGTTTTATACTATCATTCAATCACATACTTTTATTTATAAAATTTTTAAAATAGTAAATAGTTAAGTCAAATACATAATTAAATGCCTGTATAAATTTTTTTACACTAATAATACATTAAAATTAAATTGAATTCAACTTTATATCTCTTTATAGTTTCCATTATTAATATTAATATTTAATATACAAATAATAATAATAATATTTTTATATACATAAAAAAGAAGTAGGAACATGTTGAATAAGAATAAAAATAGTTGATGACTTCTAGGAGATTTGATTCGGTTTGAACGTGAGTTGAAAGCCAAAAACACGTTGATCTACTGCAAATGAAAAGAAAAAGCACCCAAACATGAGAGTCTCGCTGCTCAATGTGTTTTAACGTGGGTTTGGGCGTGAAAACGCCAAGCCAAACACGCTCGGCGTCTACTGTTGTCCATTTGTTTAAGATCATGTTTGGTATCTGGTGACGTTGATGTGTAATTATTTTATGGAAAACCTTTTTTTTTTTAACTTATATTATATAAACGTTATATAGACATCATGTGAATCAAATTGAACTAGATATATTAAATATTTATAAAAAAGAAATCATATTTAGTGCTATCACTCTTATTTTATCGACGTGGCCTTTCAAAACTACCTTATTATAGATACGATTTATCAGTACTCCCTTTTCTGTGCAGAACTGATTTCGCCATAATTTTATTGTCTCATAGCTTGCCCCCACAAAACCTACTTCACATTAGAAGTTATTCTTTCACCAAAAACCATATGCAGACCTGATGAGACCTGCAAATAAATTATATGTAGTTTTTTAGTCAACTCTCACAGTAGTTTCTATCAAATTTCGCTACAAACAAATTAGTTCCCAAAAAAAAATTGTGGTCCTTCACCTTTTAAAATATACAATAAGTTAATTCCTCCATAAAGTACTTGTTGTTAGATAGTTGATATAGCTTGTTAAATTGCTGAGGTGGCCTGTTAGATGGTTGGCGCGACTCGTTTTGTGCCACTATGACAAATGGCAGGACAAATTATAATGTGTTCAAATTGATCTCTTGTCGAAGCAACAATCGAAAACTCAAAACTCATCTTTCTCTTCCTCGTTAAAATAAAAATATACACTCCTATCATCATCTTCCTCCTTATATCATAAAAAATAATGGTTTATATATATTATATGGGAGTGAGAATTGCTAATGCAAGTGCAAATAAAAGATTAGCCAGCCTCAATCCTTTGTCAATGATGAAACTCTTGGCTTAGATGAGAGCTGAAACTAATGAAATATGCAAAAAAGTTGAGGTAATTTTTACCCCCAAACCAAAGCCATAAATATAATCTTTCCCCCACTTGTAGAGATGATGCTTTAGTGTTATATTTTTTTCTCAGAATATCCTTTCACTTGTCAAATATAAAAAGACTAATTTCTTGGGTCTGATTAGGCATCTAAGTAAGGATCTCTTCTAACAATATTTTTTTAATACATATAAATCTTTTAATTGAATTTAAAACCACATACTCGAGCCCCTTCTACTTGGACCGGCACCTTTTGTTGGTTTAGGTGTTTAGGTGTTATATTGTTAGGGGGAATTCCTAAAGTGTAAGAGGCCAAAGAGGCATCTTTAGTTTTCTAAAAGAGTCGATAATGTGTGAAGACAAAAGAGATACCTACAAGTCAAGGAAACAATTAGAAGTTGTAGTCTTACTTAATATCGATAAGAAGCTCCTCGACACAACAGCAAGAGTTCATATGGAGCAAAGGCATGATTCGTCAATTTCAACACAGTTGATCAAAAGAGAGTTGACAAATAGGAGCTTTGAGAAATAATCACCAAGGTTTCGAGATGCAAGGTGCTTCAGCATCAACATCAACTTCTATGTTGAAAACGAAATGGTCAATCATAGAAAATTAAAGCGATAGTAGATTTTTTGTCATTGAGGAGAAGGTCGATAGAAATTTACACAAGACAAGATGAAAGCCAGTATTCACCAACAATTGGATAAGAATCATGATCAGAATGGTCGAATAACAGAAACTTGGCATGAAGCCATCAAGGGAGTATACACATGGCTAATCAAGGTAACTCGAAGCACAAGTGAAGCCACAATGAGATCATGGGCAGCAACAACAACAACAACAAATATGGCTAGTCATCTCAAGAAGTGGCCAAGAATGAAGTTGCAATATGTTGAACATGGGGAGGCCGTAATATGTGTTTGGGTTATATTGAGTATCAAAATAACTGTCACTAGGACACTTGTCATCTTCTTTGGACTCAGGATGTCTATAAATAGGACTAGTAGAATATGCACAAGATGGTTGGAAAAAGCTTGAAACACCTCGCTATATCCTACCAGCCACTGAGACACAAAGATGCACAGGGAACTCAAACCCTATCTTTGTTCTTTTAATTACTTTTCATATATTTCATGTTGTTAGTTGTTAGCTTTGTTCGATTTAATTTCTAGCATTGTACAGTGTTTATAGTGACTTTAATATATCTTTATCAGGTTGTAAGTTCATGTTCGTGTTTATCATATTTAATTCATATTTCTACTTAATATAAAATTCTCATTCTACCAAAATATATTTATTGTTCATCAACTAATCCATCTATACTTCGTCAAACACTAAGATTTTGACCAAGCTCTTGACTTGAGAATGCAAACGAATTACTTTCATTTCTTGAATTGAAACCAAGAAGCAAACAATATAGGGTGTGTTTGTGATTTTTTTGGGCAAAAAATCACCTTTTTATTAAAAAAATTAATTTTCATATGTTTGGATAAATTTTTAAAAATAATTAGAATCTAAAAAAAAAATCTATTTTAAATTTTTTTTAGAAGTTGAAAAAAGTAATTTTTAAACAAAAATCAATTTTCAATTTTTTAATTATATATAAAATTCAAATTTTATAATTGCCTTTTTCAAAAACAAAAACAAACACACCTATAGTCTAACACACATTTGACAAAAAATACTAGTAAACATATATATTATAAGAAGTGCTTAAGATTTAAAGTGGAACAAACGGTTGGTCCCATTTTCACTCTGATCTTCTTTTACCGGGAAAAATATTCTTACGTAAGTATGATGGTAACAAAACTATTATATTATGAATAAAACATATGTATTGCCACATGATTTTCAAATAGTTTAGCGGGATCGAGCTTTTAAATTGCAGACTGTATCACATGATGCGGTCACAATATTGCGATTGCAGTTACTATCACATCACGCCACAATTGTTGTGTAATACCCATTCACATGAATCGCCCGTAACATAACTGTATTAGGGTTCCATTAGGATCGCAACCAATTGTAACAAATTCAATTTCAAGTTATAAATACAAAATAAATAAATATAATACCGTAACAATTGCAATGCATATTACCACAGTTGCAATACCTATAATTGCAACAACCCTTGTCGTAATTTAAAACCTTGAGCTGGATAAAATTTTAAATTTGCTAAGTTTTTAAAGCCTCTGTGGTCGCAATATATATACTAATAGCATGTTTAAATTTCCTCTATAACAAGTTGTCCGTGTGTCTATATGTGCGCTGGGAGTAATAATGTATTCCTCAAGTATACTCACATACCAAACTGGAAAAGACATGAGTCCATAAATAGTACGAGCACAGCTAATACTGGCTACTGGCAGATATGCTTTTTGGCAAGATGAAAGTACTCTTACCCAAATTGTAGGACATACCCATGCAATCAACAGAGAAACTGTTTCAGAAAAATGGAGGACCATGAAATGTAACTATTTATCACTGGGGAAAAGGGCTTGTCCAGAAGGAAATGGACCATGCGCCATAGGACACATGCAAATTTTCTAAAAATTAAATCTTGGTGACCATTTTGTCTAGGACTAAACACGAGCCCTATACCGCAAGGTCTTTGTCAATGAAACTTTCGTTGCTTAAGTCTCTTGAGTGGATATATATCCTTCCCACTACTGACTGTATGCTTTTAAAGGTGGCAATGAGCAGAGACAGTGATCATGTGACTAACAAATGCCAAAAAGCAATGTGTCAGCAGCATCTGAATGCCAAACTCAATCCTGAGTTCAGAGAGTTGCAGTTTTAGGTCATTTATTAAGAAACTATGTACTATAATTTATATGATATAATATCATTACAAATTAATTTAATATTATATAGATTTATTATAATCAACTTTTCGTCAATGATGTAACGAATATAATTAAATCAAATTCATATGAGCAATATAGTTAAATAAAAATTCAAAATTCTTTAGCTTGATAATATATTACGATTAAATTCTTTGTCGTGATACTCGAGGATAGAAATATCTTAAGGGAAAAAAAATCTTTAATTAGTTCATTGAGTAATTCATCCCCATTATATATTTTTAGTGGTGAGGAATGTTCGAATTAAGACTCTAATTTGAAACTTGATGTAAGCATTTGATAAGATATTATCTTGCACCTAGCTATACAGCTTCAATTCAATGTTTGTATAAGTATATAGCTATTATTTTAGTGGGACTATTTTAACTAAAGAGCATGAAACAATCACGGACTCCTGTAATGAATGAGAATAACCTATTCGAAATCTGAACTCTCTGAGTTCATTGCTAGCAAAATGGTATAATTCTCTCCTCATGGCTTTTATACTTTAAACACGTCCTATTCTTAAAAAGTATTTAGATGTGGTTGCTAGCTACATATTCTAAACCTAATATTCTTGTCTTTACAAGTAATTTTTTTTAATGATTTTCTTAGTTATTTAGTTTAAATATAAATATGATTTATGGATATGAATTATGTAAAATTAATTCTCAATGTAGAAAGCAAGAATGCTTTAAGTAATCCTGTGCAATAACCGTTCAAAACCCTCTTAATCTGAACTGAGCAACAATAGCTAGCCAAATTCGTTTTAGTTTTATGGGTCCTTTGCTTTGAACAAGACAACTAATGATGGGGGATGCCCACCAAGTGTCGCCAACATAGCAGACCTTTGTCATCTTGTACGCAAACATCTCAACTCTCACTTTTTTCGAGCCTTTGAATGGATTTCATTATTGCCATCATAAACCTGATTATTTACCGAAGTATTTCGAACAAAAATATTCGTCAAATAAATAAATCAAAGTGCTTGCGAAGAGTATATTATTCTCAAGTTAACCATGCACGTACGATATTGATCATTTAGAGATTTGATTACGACATAAAGCAATAAAAAGAATATCAGTCAAAGCTAAACATGGTTAAAACATATTTCCAATTCTCGTTGTTCTCTAATTTTTCTTTTCTTTTTCAAGTCTTTGGTCAGGCCAGTCAGGGTATTCTTATAAACATTTTGAAACTGAATTCTAAATTTCTGCAGCGACTAACTAAACGATTTTTTTTTAACAATTGCTTTATCTAAAATTTGAGTCTTGATCTTCATAAGAGTGAGACTCGCTTAACATTAAGAGAGAAATAGAGGATCTGAATGTTTTGCATTATATAGTAGAATGATGGTCGATCAGGACAAGGCTATAAGCCCAAGTACGTGGTAGCCAAATTATGAGTGACTAATATAAGTCATTCAAATGTGAGACAATATTTTTTTCCCTTTTAGTTTGGCTGTGAATTCATATAAGGGAAATAGTTAATTAGATGTTGATGAGCCTTAAGGTCAGAGACATGGAGCATTGAGTTGAGGCCATTACTTAGTGGGGTCTCAACCTAGCGTGGCTTCTGAAGATATTGTTCCTAAATTTAGGTCAAATGCCTTCCTATTTTCCTTTTCAAAGATGTGATCTAATCAGGGATTCCGGTCGTAGTTAGAGGAATGGCTCTTTCAGCACTTAATAATCCATGTTAAGGGTAATGAACGCATGGATGAAATGGCACAGGGGGCATTCGTACACGTGTGGCCTACCCGTTGCTTTTAAGTTTTAACATGCCAGCATGTGAAGCTTCTAGTTACCATGTACACCTTGCAAAAATGGATCACTAACTTACATCCTTGTTTTTCTTTTAGAGTCATTATCATAAATCACCACTGACCTAACCTGACAATGCAGTTGCATTTGCTTTTTAGTTTTTACGCACAATGATATATATGGTTCAATGATGACATATTTTAGGTAATTTACGGAAATCCATAAATTGAAAACTCGTCGTCTCTGCTTAGCTACAACAACGACAACTAAGTGTTTTCCTATTAGGTGGGATCAACAACACTAAATAAATAATACATTATAATACTTTGTTGTAGATTATATTTATATTTAAATTATTAATATATAATTTTTTTTTAATTATTTCACCTATAATTTTTTCAACTCTCTTTTTAACTTTAGTTATAGTATTATCTTTTATCTGATCTAATCTTTTTACTGGAACCTTTATAGATCTCCTCCATACATATCCAAATTACCTAAAATAAGATTCTATTATTTTTTTTACAATAGGTGCCACCTTAACTATCTCTATAATAGATTCATTATGGCATCAGAGAGAGAGTTGTCTCTGCCTAGCGATTGCTAAAACAAAAACAAAAACAAAATATCAAATTTGTCTACCATTATAATACATTTCCTCATATGTCGATAGCAGTACTTAGCTTTTTTTTTTTTTTTTGGTGGATTACTTAGCTAATAATAATTTCTCTACAACAAACCATTTTACTACATTTTAATTTTCCTTCTTTGGATTATAAATTATTATGAGCACTTATGTATTATAAATTTTATATATCCATCTATACTTTAATTATATCACCTCATTATTATTAATGTGAGGAAATGTACATGAAGTTTTGCATCAAACATTATTCTAAGAAAAGAAAAAAAAATGTGAAGAAACTAAACATGTAATCTTGATGACGATAGCATCATCATAGCCTTTTTCGCCAAATATTTACTCTCTCTCCCCATATTTAATTCGTTGTTCATTTTTTTCCAGTCACACTTATGAACCTCACGAATTAAATATGAAGACGACCCAACTTTCCTCTTCCTTCCACTCTTCCTACCAAGACAAATGAAAATTATTACTATTGTATTTTGTCATCTAGCAACATATTTATTTGATGAATAAAAATGGGACTGGGTCCTAAAAGTAAATACTTGGGAGCCTAAATTACGTTTCAGGTGCTAATTAACAAACAAAAGAGATGGAGAGACATTAAATGGAATAAAAAAGAAGAAATTTTGAAGTGAGTCTTGTAAGCATGGCTATCCCCGAAGACCCTTCATTAAACTTGAATGGATAAAGGGGGTTGTATTTCAAAGTCATACATTGCCATCCCTTTTTCCACCATTTTAAAACAAGAAGGTGTCCTTTGTAAGTCCAAGGTTGTCTTCTCAACATTCTATAAGTTTCTATCTTGAGATCGAAATAGAAACGGTACACTTTGTTTGCCACTACTTCACAACAAAACCTTCTGATTTTCACCAAATCCTATAATGGGCATTTGTCAAGGTTGCATAGATTGGGTGTTTATCAGTGAACAACTTAGGGATAACTACTCAAGATTTGAACAATCTGCGAAGTCTGCATCCTTGAGCGAAACTTTCTCATCCACATTAGGATTCTTCAATTGGTTAAGTATAGAAACACCATGGACATGTGATAACGTGTATATCCGAAGCATGCTACGACAAGAGGCAACTAAAATTTTATTGAAAAATTTATAGAGTTGCCACCGATTGATATTTTATTTAAGAAAAAATTGAAAAAATAATTTAATTTTACAAAATAGGTCTTTGAAAATGATATTGGATTCATGATTATAATTATGCATAAGGAATGGTGGAAATTGAATTCCACTGCATTCCTTATACATCTATCTCACAACATCTACTTAAAACTAGTTATGTAATTTAATTAAGAACTTTGACAATGTCTATTTTTCTTTTTTCCATTAAAGCCTTGCAACTATTTACTAAAAGAAAAAATTAAGAAAAATTAATTTTGACTTGACGAAGAGTGCTCAATCCTATATATCCCCTAGCACAATAAGAAATTCAATGACTTATCAATTTTATAGAAAATAATTGTGTATTGGATCAGTTTTATTTATGAAATGACTTTTTTTAAATAAAATAAAATAACATTTAAAAACGAATCCACTTGGCATATGGTTCAAGATATAGCACAAGTTATATAATAAACTCTTACCATTCTTAAACTATGTGAAGATGGTAAACCATACATTAAAGTTGCAAGTTGTTGCTTGGACCAAAAAAGATTTATCAAAATATGTTTTTTGTTATTTTGTCCTTTTATTTTATTTTTTTTAAAAAATGTTGAAGAATAATGCACAATGATAATTGTATAGAATAAGCTAGCAATTGATTAGAGCAAGATAAATATCATGGGACAATTCAAATGATAGACAATTAAGCCTGCATATCCAATCTAAAAAACATATTCAAACATTTTATTTTGTGTGTATTCTTGTATTCTTGTATTTTATCATTACCTATTTGATTATTTTACAGCCTTTTTTTTTTGGTATATTTTATTTCAAAACTTGATAAAAACGAAAAGAAAATTCCTAATTATTGATTCACATAAACATGAGATAACACATTATTAAAATATGAGGACAAAAAAAAACTTAGTCATATTTGCCTTTGTGCTTTGTGTTTTGCAAAATGTTTGGAACCTGATGTACCTTTATTATTGATTCACACAAATATGCTAAAACTCAAAATTTAGTATGACAAAGAAAAAAAGAACACCAATTAAAGAATACTACCCAAGTCACTTATACTAATTGTTATTTTCTTAAAAGATGTTTAGTTTTTATATTAAAAAAGACTAAATGAAGCAATTTGCTTGATAATATGCAAATAGATGGTTAAAAAAGAAACTAAAAAATAAGAGTTACCAATTTATGCGATAAAAAAAAAAAGAGCTTATGGAGAGAGATTTAGCTCTGATAGAACCAAAAATTGATCAAGAAATTAACTGTCGTAGACTTACTTTAAGAGAGGATGAATATAGAAGATGACATGTGAATTTGATGATATGTTGATTATTTTCTCATGTCTTTTTTTTAATGGAAAAGAAACTTTTTTCATAATCAACCTAACAGCACTTACAAATTGATAAAGATATATTGAATCCAAATTAAATAAGAAATAAATGTGTTTTATATTTTGAGTTAACTAATAATTTGTGGCTCTACTCATTGCCCTAAAACTATCGATGTCTAAGCTTCTTTAACATTAGAGACTAACATAAAAAGTGTTGCAGTTTGAAAAATGATGTATTATGTCTCCATTCAAAATAGATCTGAATATCTCTATTATTTGTAAGATTATCAAAATATAAATACCCATAAAGAGAAACTCAAACACCCACAAAAGGGTAAACAAAACAACCATAAAGGGGGAACAAAACACCCATGAAGAGGACAATAAAAAGCACTCACAAAGGGGGCTAACATAAACAAAACAAAAGATGCAAAATCCTAGCAAGGGAAAGACAAAGAAAATGGTGGAGTTGCCACCAAAGAAGAAAGATGGCAACTCCCTTAACAACGTTTATGCAAAGAAAGACCAAAAAGATAAGAGAGAAAAAGAAGAATTAGGTTTAGCTTCTCAACAAAGAAAATGATGGGACTGCCACCAAAGAAGAATATTTTCTCATATTCTTACCTTGATGATTGCACCCTTTATATGGATACTAAATTGATTGCTATTTTCTAGGAGAAAACCACTTAGGAGCAAAGATAATTAATTGATGTTATGGAGGACTTGAGGGAGATTCTACCCCTTCACTCCTTGGAATGACAAGATTTGGATGCAATTTCCTTTTTATTAATATTAATGTGTGACTTGGGAAAAATTTTACCCCTTTATTCCTTGGCCTAATAAATTAGGATGATGAGATCCATTTTATTGATATTAATGAAGGACTTGAGGAAAAAAATTATCCCTTTAATTATTTCTTGGCGTAACAAGATTTGGGATGCAATTTCTCTTTTATTTGATATTAATGGAGGATATGAGGAAAATTTTATCCCTTTATTCCATATCAGATTTAGGATGTGTGATCTTTTTTCAGTTGTATTCTAGAGAATTTGTCCATTATGAGGTGAGACCACCATTAACTGCTTAAAGGCTCAAAACCTAATTACCTCACAAATTAAACAATAACAAACCAATGATGAGCTCACTTCCTCCTATCTAGCCCATTGTCTTTTCTTCAACTTTTCAATTTCTCTTCTTTTTCCTTTTCTTTTTTTTTTAATCTTTTATTACCTTTTTTATTTTTTTGCTTTTACATAAGAAAAAAATGGAACAAAATATGGCATCTATAGGATAGCCTCACGACTGGCAGTGATTTGGAAAGAAGGTTGGGCTATGGAGCATACAAGAGCACCTGTTGTTGGCATGGATGAGGATATTGCAGCTAGCGATGATGCATGAGAAGTGCGGTTAATGATTGACCATGGGGCACTAAACGATAAAGACTAAGACCAATATGCTGCTTGGAGCGGAGAGAGAAGGAGGCTACAAGAATTAGGTCACGCTAGCAAACTCTAATATACTCCCATAATCTGTAGAGTTAATCAACAGTTAAATATTTTTCTATTGTTATTATTATTCAAGAATTCGAGAGAATTACATATTCGAGATTCCTAGTGTGTTTGGTAACCCATTTCAAAGGGTTAGAATTGATTTTAGTTATCTAAAATTAATTCTAAATAATTTTTGTGATGTTTAATTTTATATTTTTAGAATTAATTCTTATTTTTAGAATTAATTATAGAAGAAGTGAAAATTTTTTACTATCTATTAAAATCACTTTTAGATGTATCACCAAATATAAATAATTTTATCTCAAAATTAATTTTAATCAAATCAATTCTAATAAAATCAATTATATCTAGAATCAATTCTACAAAAGCAAAATTACACACTCACTCCAACAAACAGCATTAATCTTTGCGCCTTATTTGGCCTTATGCAGCTTTTTTTTTTATTTAATTTTTAATTGCACTGAAGGATTTGTTTCCAAGCAGTTTCCTACGGGTAAGAGCAGAGCATTTTCTCTTTTTATACTGCAGTCAATTTAAAAGAACTAGCTAAGCTACGAGGACCAAGCAGGAATTGAATTTGAAGCGGGGGTGTTAAGAGTCGCACTTTCGAGCGAAAATAGTGATTACCCGAAGAATATCGATTCTACTTTGATTCAGTTATTTGTTACATTCGTACGTATACTTGAAGAAGCCTAATTAATGACCTCAATCTGAATGTCACATGGGTCATGATAACAAATGAGTTATTTAGCAGGAAAATCACTTTCCCAAGAAACAAACAGAGCTTTAAATGCAGCTTAAGATTGGTCACTTTCACTGTAGCTTTGGCCTTTGTACTCCAAGGGAAAATCCAGTCCACACAAGATGTTGATGCACAAAATAATATCATTATTTATGGAAAGCCCATGATACCAACCGTATGTCTCCAAGGTGCTGGTGTCATTCACGCATCAATATTTTCTGAGAGCCTTGGATTTTTTTACCTCTGGGTCCCTCCTTCTCGCTCCCATATTCATGTATTCAACCTATAAATCTTCACTCTATGTATGATTGAGACTTATTGCACTGTAACAATATTTTTCATCAAATACAGCAGGAGTGGCAGGTCGCTATAGCACGAGCAGACATATGTAGCGACTGACTGCAGAGCCTATGTGCCGACTATTCCAGTTATCCTTTATTTGCAATGCATTCATTTGTCCCCATTCATCTCACTTATGCTCTTTCTCCACTGCAATAATACAAGTAGAAAATTCATTTTGGCCCTTTTAAAGTTGGGAGCAATTTATGATTGATCCAAAAAAGAAAAAACATTTTTTTGTTTTGCAAAAAAGAAAATTTTATTTATAAAAAAGTCTAATGACACTTATAAATCGAAAAAGACATATTATATCTAAATTTAATAAGAAATAAATATATTTTATAGTCTAAATTAATCATCAATCTGTAGCTCTTCTCCTCACTCAAAAAATATTGATATTTAAGCATCTTTCATAATGAAAATTAATATGAAAAGTGTTGTAATTTGAATAATATATTATATATATTTTAAAAATAGATCTAAATATCTCTGTTATTTATAAGATCATTAAAAATAAAAATACCTACAAAGAAAAATTAAAACACCCATATAAGAGACAATAAAAATATACACAAAAAAGACAAATAAAAACACCATAATGGAGATAAACAAAAACAAAATAAAAGATACAAAACCTTAAACAATAAAAAGAAAAGGAAACAACGGGGCTCTTACTAAGAAAAAAGATGAAAGCTTTCTAAACAATATCCGTACAAAAAAAAGAAACAAGAGAAAGAAAGAAGAGAGAAAAGAAGGATTAGTACCGGGCGAAAAGATAGTGTGGCGCACTATAAAAAGATAAGATGTATAATTTCAATGGATGATGTAAAATTTTAATAATTTAAAATTTTATAATATATAAATTAATATAAAAAATTATACAAATGTAATCATATGTGTCTTTTATTTTTTATTGATAATTAAAATTAAATAATTTAAATATTAATTATAGTACATTTTACATTTTAAAAGAGTCAAATCTATCTTATATATATGCGTGCGCACGCTTGCAAAAAATTTAAAAAGTGATTGAGAGTGAATTCTATTATGGTCAGTAATGATCTAATGGCGCTGTGACGAAAGTGAAAAAGAGCTAAGATCTCAGTTTCATATAAATTGAGATTTTCTTACCGGGAATCAAGAAGGGTAATGATTTTTGTACGTGCCCCATCCAATGCACTGCTTGATTTGTAAGGAAAATCAAAACAAAAATTTTAAAATAAAATAAAATACAATGAATGGTTGGATGAGGGTGTGCGTATGCAAAGCATCGAATATTTGCGTTCAAATAAAAATGTCCAATAAAAAATAAAGATAATTTAAGTTACTAAAATTGATTTAGTGGTAAGAAGTTTTGATAGATTAAATGAAATCATAAATTCAAATCTTATTGCCAACAAAGTAATCGAAAAAGGAATAAAGATAATTTAAAATTTTGAATGCATTATTGTATTAAAAATTAAAAATTTAATTTTTCAACCAAGACTCTTTTTTTTTTAATTCTTTAACGGCCAGTACACTTAGAGTATTGATTAAGAAACCTCAAAGTAATTATAGCTAAATTACATGTATGAGTAAATCAGAAAAAGTTTGTTATTAATTTTTTTTAATTTTCATAGTATTTTTTTTTTTTGGCGTACCATTTTCTGTGAAAGGGTGAAATTAATCATTATGTTTTATCTTGTAGTGAAAATATGTTTTATACTGAATGAGACATGAGGAGTTGTCATCGCATTCATATAATAAAGGCCTTCACTTTGAGTAATCATGACCTTCAAGTACTACGATAGCCTTAACGTAGTGAGTCACTGATTGCGTATCAACTTTTGTTTGTCTTGGTCTTCTTGGATGGATTTAAAGTCCCGAATGGCCTCGGCCGCAACTTAGGAACTAACTGGTTAGCAAAACGAAGTTAGGAACTAGTTAGTTAGCAAAACCCGGTCATTGGTGCAACTAAATGTGCAAAACCATAGACGTCAATAGACGTCAATTGGCTCACCTCTACAAGCAGTTACTCAACCCCTAGTCACTCATTCTTTGTTTTTGATACAATGAAAAGTCATATTAGGGTTTTGGATTGGTTTCTACTCAAATTCTCATCATATTCTTATTATATTCTTAAACTTCCCGTAAGTTTTACTTGACTAAATAATAACCTTTTCATTAATTCTGTGTGTCTTTTTTCTTTTAATTTGGTTGAGTTAATTCTTTTCATCCTTGAATTATCTCAATGCAAATGATCATAGATGAGTAATGATGAGTCTTTTCTAACTTATTCAGAAGTTGTATTACGATTTGAATTAGCGACAGTTATCTAAACTTTCTCCCCCTGTCCTCCTATTTGAGGTTAACCAAGCAGATAGGATAGCTGATAGCAATGAATAAATAGAAACTACGGCTAAAGGAGCATAGTTTGCATCGCATGTTTATGTCTTTATTTGTCTTAGTTGCGGTTGCTCATGACTTGGAGAACAATCAAAAGTCAAAACCCCCATTTCTATTATCTATAAAAGGAAACTAGATATTAATTTATCAATGATTTTTATTGAAGATGTCAATAGCAGCCTTGAAACACACTATTACAAAAAAAAAAAAAAAAACCCATCCACACACACACACATAACACATAACTTGCAACTTTTTGGGGTTGTTTTTTGCCCTATGATCATGAATCATGATTCTTTAATCCGATGTTAGTCGGACATTTATGGGTCAATTGTACTTTTTTATTTTTCAAAAAATAATTAAGGATATAAGTTTGATAACTCATATACTATTAATATATTTTTCTTACATATTCTCATTTACTTTAAAATTAATTTTCTGTTGCCAAAAAAACGTATATTAGAAGTATTTAATTCTTGTGCTAATTATTTTTAAATTATATAAATAATATATAAATAACTAATAATACAAAAAATTATTTTGTAAATATAAGCTCTTTTTTTTTTTTGGTGCAAGTATAAAAGAAACTTAAAATCTAGAGATAAATAGAGATGGGCAAAGTTTCATTAAAGATTTTGTCTTAAATGCACCCGACAAAATATAGTGTGTAATGCACCTGTTGGTGCAACTGAACTTATTTGTTACCTGCATTTAGAAAATGTGGTTAAAGAAAGATAAGAGTGTGGCTAATTGAACTATGAATGCGGTTAAATGAATTGTGAATGTGGTTAAGCAACTCCCCCTTATCTCCTTCCTTCCCCTCCACAACCACCACCATCATCTATCCAACCACTAAACCGCAACTCCCATCAGCTACCTAACTGCCAAACACCACCACACCATCATCTCACTGCCACAATCCCTTAGTCAAGCACGCAATGCAGTAGTGAGGAACTAGCACGGTGGTGTGATGCAGTGACTGGAGCAGATGCGGTGGAGGGCAATCTGAAGATTGGAGCTAGCGGAGCTGGGCGGCACAGTGATGGGTGGTGGAAGTAGTGGTGCTAGGTGGAAGTGGTAGCGCGGTTGTTGGCTGGGAGGAAGAAAAGTGAAAAGGCTGAGGGAAAGAGAAAATATGGGATGGGGACTATGATACACCCTAAATTATTTAGCTGGTGTGTGATGCATTCTACTTTATAGGGTATATTGTAGAACGACCCTTCATTAAAAGCCTAAAAGTTTTTTGCATCAAATTAAAATGGAAAAACAAAATGATAGACATGACACAACCAGCAAAAAAAGGTAGACATGACAAGTCACACAAAAACTCACAAGGCTTGATGAAGGGTATGTTATACTAGACATGAACATACTTTTTGTTTTTTTCTTTTTTTTTTTTTTTTATAGTGACAAAAGTGCTCACCCTAAGAAAGACAGGGAGCAACAAAGGTCGGAGCTCAACAAAAAATAAAAGCCAAACATAAGGAGTAGACAACAACCAAAACAAAACCACCAAAGAAAACACAGCAACACATCAAAAAAGATGCCAACCAATCACCAAGCCAAGGGATCAGCGACCACAATAGAAGAACAAAACAACTCCCTAGAGACAAAAACAATAGAAGCATTGCACCACCAGTTGAGCCACAAAAAACCACACCCAAAACATCCAAGCAAAATAAAAAAACAGTAGCTCCTTGACACCAAAGCACCAAAAGGGCACACTACACCACAAGAACAAGAACGGCAACTGCCAACAAGAACTCTGCTAAACATGAACATACTTTTTGTTGTTAGATTCAATTTTAATAATTAGATGATTAATTAAGTATAATGGTTTTCAGCTTATGGAAGCTCTTCCGTTGCGGGTCTAAAATGCGACTTTGGCATGAAACTAGGTGTACATTGGAGAATGTTTCATTTCAAGTTGGACTAAAACTTTAGAATAAAAATGATAAATAATTTATTTATTTTTATTTATTAGTGAAGATAATAATAAATAAAGATAAAACTTAAAATTATTTTTTATTTTTAAAGTAATAAATAATTTGAAAATGACATTTGAGAAGTAATTATATTTACAGAAGTCAAATTCAAAATCTTTAAATTATCTGCAGTTAATCTTGTTGAATTTGCATTAATTAACATTTTGTCTTTCTATTTTTTTTTTAAAAAAAATTATTTCTTATTTCGCAATAAATTTAAACTCAAAGATTTTAAACATATATAACCAACGGAAGTCCATGCGTTAGCCACCAGTGACATCTTTCGACCCAGAAAACGAGCATATTTGAGTATTTATATGTATACTATTATATAAAGTAGCCTTATATACGAAGTGAATTGTTATTTGTGGTTTTTTTAAATTATCATTATTAATTAATTGGTTATAAATTTAAATGTAAATAAACAATGATATTATAAATATATTTATCATTTACTCAAATATTTCAATATAAAGATAATTTAAACAATCTTCATTATAATCTTTCAATCTTAAAATGGATGAAGTAAGAGGCATTATACCGATCAATATTAGTATATATAAAAGTTGTGAACACTTTGTGTCACACCCGCTTACGATATGTCTAAAACCATGAACTGTAAATTAAAATGACATGCCTTGTGCGAAACAAATCGTGTGTTTGTGTTTTTATCTTATTGAATTTAATTTGGGTTAACACATAATAACGAAATAAAAGTTAAATTTTGATTATTTTTGAAGGGAAAATTATTATAGACAATTACTAAACTCGATGAAAGTTAGTTTGAAAAAGATTGCATTATATTATAAAAAGTGGTCATGTTTCTCTGCCTTATGAGTTTGTTCTTTTTAGTTTTTTTTTTTTAATATATTCCCACCATCATTAAGGAAACAAAGACAGAAAAGGAAGGCTAAGGAATAGAAACAAGTTTTAGAAGAGTTTTTACTCATCTTAAAGAAGATCTTTTAAGTTACTGTTATCATCTTGATCATAGACGAAGGTAACTTGTTTTTTCCCCCGTCTAAATTCATATATTATGTGAATATCATAGATTTTAAGATCATTCATGTTTAATGGTACTTTTTTTTATTGAGAATTAATCCTATAAAAGCTACCTTACATGTCATATCAGAGTATTATATTGTAAAATTTATGATTCTATTGATCATATTAGCCTTTTCAATTTGTATGAATTCTAATTATCAAAATCGGAAAATTTTCATTATAAACTCTAATTTGATTTGATTTGATTGAATGTTTGGGAAGACTTTGCTGAACTACCCTCAAATTTTATTAGCTTCGCAATGTTCATAGGGCATGAAACCCAATACATTGTTTTTGTAATCAAAATTAGGATTTGTATATATGTTGAAGCAATATATTTGTGAACTGGCAGGCTAAATGTACAACATACATTAGTATGTTGTCTTGGTATTTAAAAAAAAAATGCTAAAATTACAAACTAGTTCTTCCACCAATTTTTGTAACGATCAGCACATTGGGTGGAGTCAGGTTGAGAAAGAGATAAAAACAAACTCAATTATTTGAAGTCAGGTCAACTTGGGTTGATTTTCAAGGGGCCAAAAAAAAAAAAAAAAAAGCAGTCCTAACCAATTCAACCTAGTGCCTGTTTGTCCTATAGGTGAAACTCCCCAAACAAGCTTCTGTTGGCAGGAAAAGGAAATTGTATGGTAATTGGAGGTGTTTAGTTTAAGTTCATGAATTTTAAGTTTCAGTTTTAGGTCGGTAAAATGTCTTTTAGTGGAAGTACATCCCTTGTTACTCCTCACTCTGAGCGTAAGAAGTTAATTTATTGATATATCCCTCATACTTTGCACTAATTCACTTTCACCTAAAGTTTGAATTTTCATCTCTCTCTTCAACTATCGAACCACCAAGACAACCCTTTTGGTAGTTCTACCTTTAAAAGTAATTTTATTTTATCTTATTCAAATAAAAATAATTCTCTTAACTTACTTATAAAATATCCAAATTAAACACAAATCACTTCTTTCAACTTCAATTCTTCCAAAGTAATTTTTTTTAAAAGAACTTATCCTAAAAGTTAAACCAATCAAGCTCCGAATTTGATTGTATAGTTTATGTTGTGCTTCATTCTTTTTAATTAATAACATTAGAAATGCTAAAATTATGGCAAAATCTTTATGTATGTATCAACCAACATCCATAAATACTTGCATTACAAACTATAGTTAAATATTAATCAATTCAACATCCATCCAAATGAAATAAAAAACTAAAAAAAAAACATATTTATGAACCAGCCACAAATAGCCAAAATCCAATATACATCAATCATAACAAGTCATATTTAAGATCCAAATAGCCAAAATTACCGGAACAACACTACAAGCAAGATATGTTCCAAATGAAAACTATTTCGTAATTACAATTTAAACAAATGAACTAGCAAGAACAATTATTTTATCATAATTTCCAAACTATAGTCTACCCAGATAGGCAATTCCTGTTCTCCTCAAATTCAAGCCTTTAAATCTTTCCTACAATATAATAAATAGTCGTTAGAATGCTTTTAATCTGAAATACCAAAATTTGAGATTTTATCCTTTATTTATATTGACACTTAAAAATAGTTAACTAAGAATAAGTAAAATATATGATGTTACCTTATTGTATAGTCTAAAAAACGCTATCAACCCTGACTTCTTCAAGTCCTAAAATTCTTGAAATTTCTAGTCATACAAGAATGCAACATAGAAGTATATATTGCCAAACGATAATCTACATGTAAAATAACAAAGTAAAAAAATTCAAAATAATGATTATATACCCAATTCAGCTTTCTCAATTTCCTATAGGTGACTCCATGGATCCTTATAGGAGGCCTCAACCAATTTTGTGTGCAAATCAAGCTTACATCATTGTGAGATTTAAAGAACTATGACGAGGATTGAGGACACGACTTATAGTGCTAAAAGCAGACTTAAAAGATATTGTAGAAGTGAAATGGCCATTATTTCCCTAGCTACAAGAAAGAACATGATACTTCCCTATCTTCCCGCTCTTAATTATCCTCAACATCATCCTCCAAATATATATCTTTCAGACTTATTCCTTTTGAGCTCACCTTGCTTTCCTTTGCTTTCTTTTCACTTTTAATATGACTCATCTTCTAATCTTATGCTACCATAATCTGCATTACTTCTAGCATGAGATTGCTATGCAACATCATATGATAAGCCATTGAAATCAAGAATATAAGGGGAAGGGCATGCAATGCCACATGATGTGTAAACGAATTCTTCATAAGATCTTTCAAACTTTTCAATATGTTTTTGCACTTCTCGTGACCATGTATTTTACTACAACAAAATTTAATATTTTCCAACCTGTACCATGGGTTAAGAAAAATAACCATAAACAAGAGATACCATAAATTCCCATTGATATCCCCATATTTGTCAAACTTGACTTTCCAAGTTGTTGCATCTTTGGTAGCAAAAAATTATCACTTTTAATTGTTGGAATTCCAGCAAGTGCACCAGGTCAACCAAGTAATATAGAATGAGTAGAGTATCATTCCCATAAAGATTAGATTAATTAAGTACCAATTCTCTAATTTAGATTCTATTTAGGTGCTAAAAAAGGATGAAAGTATCAAAACAAATCTAAACAGAATAAAAATGCAATAAAAAGATAATTTTGAAAATAAGAGTTTGAAAGTAACAAGAGGAAAACAAATGTCAGAGATTTGATTTCATCTACTTTCCCAGTGAGTATTGATCTCCTAAAATTTAACTAAACCTATCTATTCAATTGATAGGGGGGATCCTATCCTAATTAGTATCGGATTTCTGTAGTGTACTAATTCACTCTAAATCCTTAAAACATAAACACCATATTGAATTAAATTGAAAGGCATGAGGTACGAATGATTTATTATTCCTTTTACAAAATCCCATGAGCATTCTACACTATTCATAGACAAATAGGTGAATAAAGGTTCGTATTTCATGTTTGAATATGTACCTAGATTCTTCTTAGTCTATATAACTCTAAAATCAATCCTATGGATAGCAAAGCCATAGATGCATTAAGCATAGAAAAAAAAACTCAATTGAAATATAAAAGGCCTAATTAAACATAACAGAAGTCAATATCATCATCATTCTAGATACATCTTCACCCTAGCATACAAGAATTTAGCTACTGATGAACAAAATATCTAAATCTAATAAAGAAATAAACACTCTAAACATGAGAGAAGAAAAGAGGAAAGAGAAAAGAGAAACAGAGATCAATGGTTGCAAGTCTTATTTTCTTCAAAGAGCTCTAAGAAACTCTAGCCCTAATCATCTATCGATTTGAAGCCTTATTCTCGGCTTTTCTTTTTGGCCTTATTCTTGGCCTTAATGATCTCCACCTAAGTCTTAATAATGAAGATATTGACTAACTATAAAATTCAATGGCAAATTTACAATGCATCGAGAAGGTTTAAACAAAACCTTGAAACCTTTGTCACAAAGCTAGCAAATGCTCAGAATGTTGTGTTTGAATCCTTCTACCAAAAGAACATTGGTAATGAGGTCAGAATCATTTTTACTCATGTTACCTATACCCATAATCTAAGATTTGACATTATTAGCAAATACCATCAATCCTCCCTTCTTTTACTGCAAACTTCTAAACAACGTCACGATCCAATTAGGGTCGTGACCAACTCATAAGGAGCATTAACCCTCTAGCAAGCCTAAATAAATTTTTATAGAAAAATAGATAGAGTCTCCTAACCTTTCCCAAGATACATACAATCTTTTCCTGGATATAAATCTTATACATCCACAATATTCTCAAGATACATATAGGTTTATACACATACATATACATACTTTTTATCCAAATAGATTGGAGTATTCATACAATCATGGACATGTCAAAAGTAAGACACTGCTTGTAGTTCAATGTAGCATAACTCTAAACGGAACCCAACACAAAATCAACAATAGATTACAAATATAATAGGGCCCACACTCAAGTGTTCGGCTCACCAAAATGAGGTAAATTGAAGTCCTACTACGCTGAAGGAGTTGGACTCGAATTAGCTATTGAATTCAAAACATGGCAGAAGCAACATGGTGAGTTATAGAAATCAGTCAGGGATAACATATATAGCATACATGGGACAAGTTCAAGTTAAAATTCAAATTCGTATCATTAAATTACACAAAAGTAATTAAATACATGATAGTGCCTTCAAACATAAAATATCATGTAATTAAAGCATATAGGTGAGGTCTCTAATCCAAAATTATAATCAAAATCAGTCCATATTTGGGCGGCTCCACCTCTTTGGGTAACCCTTTACTTAGCATGTTCCTTTCCAATTCATACATGTCGATCAAATATGCCAGGCTAGCAATGCCCCTACTAACTAGAGTTCCAACCAAGATGTAACAAGGCTAATGCTACTATCATTTAGCTACAATTTCTATCAAAGATTCCTCCCACAAAATCTTTTTTTTTTCTTTTTCTCTACTATACATAATTCAAAATCCATTCCTCGAATATAAATATATTCATTCTTTCCAAAGCATCAAGAAATAACATAGAGATCTCACCTTTCCAAATGAAAATAACATATGTCATTAACAAACTTCTCCCATGCTTTTGATACAATAGTGAGAAATATAATAATCTCATTAAAACTTCAAGATATACTTCATAGCCATGGAAAAACCATTTTTTGTTAATAATAACTTCAACACTATAATTAAAGATGAGAGAGAGGAGAGAGAGAGAGAGAACAACTATAGACACATTATCCACTCGCACTACTCAATCCAAGACATGGTGGTTTCAACTCTATGGAGCCATAGCATCACCCGGACGATCCTCCAATATATCTAGTACCACAAACAATATTAGGCAAGTATAAGTTGACATTTAGAACCATGAATTAACTTTAAATAACTCCTAATCTCTAAATTCCCAGTTTGAACCATAAGTTCTAACACTAATTACTCAATCAACACTCATGTGATTTTTAGCTAAACCCATGAAATAGAAAAAGGTGTGAGCCTTTGGAATACCTTTTGGGGCACAAGGAAGAAGACAAATGGAGTGGGTGTGGCTAGGTCTCACCAAAATTGAAATCCCACTAATCTACCCAAAATTGCTGTTGTTGGTAGAGGAACCACCATAAGTGCGCTATGCGTGGTGGTGGTGTCACAATGTGGCTGGGCAGCAATGGAATCAGAAGGAAGAAGGTGGAAGGGGTGAAGGTGGAACAAGAAGAAGAGATGCCGAGGCGGAGAAGATATGCGAGTTTTTGGTGTGTGGTGGGGGGTCGCATGTTTAAGAGAAAGAGTGTTGGGTTGAGTTATGTTACCATATATTTATTTACATTTCTTTATTTTAAGTTATTATCCCTGTTTGGATTCAATAAAAAACAAAAATAATTAAAACCCTTATGAATCAAAATTCAATTTTTGGGATCTAGTTCAAATTTGGGACATTTTGAGATTTCATAAACTTCCAGGTTAAAAACGGAGGGGTTAATAACTCTATAAAATTTATTAAAAATTAATCTTTAACTCATTTTTATTGGAACTTTTCATTTCAAGAAAATGTTTCATCGTATAACCCTAAGGAGGTGTAAGTTTTCAAGACCTAAAACGTCAGGAAATTACAACTTACATTTAAATGGCCTGAAAGGTTATTCTTAATTACAACTGGACTAAATCAAATTAAAATGTGCAAAAACAAGGCTCATGAAGTAAATCCTAAAGTCTCATACTCATGCAAAAATTTATAGGTCACACCTATAATATTTTATAGGAAACTAGGGTGTTATAAACAAAGACCTATCTCCAGTCATATACCTTGAGCTTACATTGTCCAGGTATCACTCGGCTTTTTTCTATATGGTTCTAAGGCAAACTTGCAGGAGGAATATTTTTTCAGCTTAGGTACCCAAATCTTTGTTGGTCCTTTTTGGTTAGTTAGGGGCTTGGACATCTTCTTTTTGTTTGCTTTTCCCAGGGAAAAGCATTTTCTAGAAAACTGTCCATTCTTTGGAAAAAGGAAGACGCGATAATGTTCGCCAATAACATTCATTCATACATTGTTGGTATAGGTAATATGGGTAAGAATGATTATGACCTTATTACTTGTGTTTAATTAGTAGAAAGATTAAAACATAACCTTCTAAGCATTAGTTCGTATTGTGACAAAGGCTAAAAGGTTATATCTGAAGCATCTTAAAGGATTCTATTTTTGATAAAGTCAATTATTTTTGCTAAAAGACATATAAACACCTATGTGGTATACTTGGATGACCTTTTAGATCAAAATATAAAATGCTTAACATCATTCTTGGATGGGAAGTGGATATAGCATAAAAAAGCTTGGTCATGTAAAAATGAAATTGATTGCTGAACTTTCTAAGAATGATCTGGTCAAAGGGTTGTTCCATGATCAAATATGATCGTGACATCACCTACAAGCCGTGTTAGAAAGGAAAGTTAACCAAGAACATTTTCCATAGTAAAAATGTAGTCTCAGCCGCAATACCACTTGAGTTTTTACATCTTGATCACAAGAACTATAAGTCTAGGTGAAAAAACAAATATGGCTTAGACATTGTTGATGACTTTTCTAGATTTTTATGGGTACTCTTTCTGAGCCATAAGGATGATCACAGAGATGATTTGAAAACCATGATTTCAAAATGTTTAACAATAAAAATGGCATTCCTCATAACTTCTTTGTTCCTAAAACACCTCAATAGAATGGGGTTGTAAAAAGAAAAAACAAGTCATTATAAGACATGGTTAGAACCATGGTTTTAGAAAGCGATTTATCAAAAGGTTTTTGGGCTAAAGCTGTAAACACCTCTTATTACATCCAAAATAGTGTTTTCTTAATGCCAATACTCAAAAAGACCCCAAATGAATTATAGAAGGGAAGAAAACCCAACATATCTTACTTTCATATTTTTGGATTAGAATGCTATATCCTAAATATAAAGGACAAACTTTTTAAGTTTGATCCTAAAGTTGACAAGGGATCATTCCTAGGATATTCCATCTAAATCTTACAGGGTATGCAACCAAAGGAGCAAAATCATATAAGAAATAATCTTCTTTCTTTTAGAAAATTGAAGGGATATCACCATTAGAAAGTTGATGACACAAGATGATTTAAAAGACTTTCTGTTTGGAGACAAGATTAGCAAAGGAGAACCTCAGTTTCTTCATCAGGTTCCTCTAGAAGAAACTATTCTAGAAAGAAGAGATGATTAACTAGAAGGATATCACGACCTGCCCGGAGTCGTGACTAGCACTTAGAGGTAACAGACCTCTAGCTAGCCTAAGACGTCAAATTTTTATGACAAACAGATGGAGTTTCCTTTGTTTTCTAGCTTTCCTATAATAGCCAGACCTATGCCAAATAGTCAGCTAGCATATACCAAAATTAAGGCTCTCAAAGTACTCTCAGGTAGATTGCATATTAGGTATCCTTTTCTCATAATAGCAACATGTACACACATATCTTTTGACTTCCATATATATATATATATATATATGTATATTTATATTTATAGCCTTTACAAGCCACATTTGCTATGGAAGCATAGTTGCAAAATGGAAAGGCCCTGTACAAATATCCTATCCCAAAAGAATCGTCAAGTTGCAAGATCCTATCTATAGATCATGGAGTAACTCTAAAGTAGCGGATATATCCAAAATATCAAAATAAAAGAGTACAAAAGGCCCTCACGTGTAGAGGGGCTATTCAAAAGTGTCTACACTCTATGAAGCTGAAGGAACTATGTCAGGTGTAGCGTTAGAATCTAAAATAGGAAGGGAAAGTAGGTGAGTCTAACCGACTCAGTGAAAGACAATGAAACTATAACATATGAGGACAAGCTCTAGGAATAAAGCAAACTACACATAAATAAAAAATGATATTATGAACTCAGCATAATTAAGGAATCATCATTTTTAAATAATGTATAAATATACAATCAACATTATAAACTATGCAAATGTATAAAGAATTAACATTGTTTCATAAATTTGCAAGCATATTTCCCAAACACAAACACCAAAGTGGGGAGGTTTCCAATTCAGAAAAAACTTTCAAACAAGGGTTAGCCCTTTTAGATTTAAATGAATTGGCGGTGGGTGTTGGCCTCATACACACACACACACACACACACACATACACATACACACACATCGAGCTAACAACACCCTTGCTAGCTGGGTTTGGACCATGGTGCATTGAGACTAGTGTCAACAATCACTAGTTACCATTAAATTGTGATTCCTCCTAGAGTATATATTAAAACCAAAGTAATGTATCAATAAGAAGCCAAAGTAATAAATGTCAAATCAAATTTTATGAACAAAAGTACTCAACAAAGTTCAAAAATTCAAAATATAATTTACTTAATAATTCAATTTTGTAGCCCAACTAATTGTTTATCCAGCTTGTCCTTTCATATATAAGAAATCCATTTTCAAAGAAATTCTTCCAATGTACAATAAAATCATACATGTTGGTTTTTCCCAAAATTAAAACACATACACACAATTAATGAAGTAGACTAAAATATACATAGAAATTCAAATAACATTAAACAATTATTCATAATTGACTAATTATATAGCAATAAATTTTCAAATTATTTCAAATTGAATAATAGAGTTGTTGCTTTAGAGTGCATATGCCATAGCAGCATTGTCCACTCACAGAATGTCAGGGAACGTCCAGTCTATGCCCTGGAGTTGTTGAATTTGAAAATTGATCTCCTGAGAAATCTAAAATTATACATGATCGATTCTTTCCAATTTAAACACAAATTATGACTTAGGATCTAATCTTAGTCTTCTCTATTCAACCTTATAAAATAAAATTTAAATTTCTTATTATTTATTAAAATTCACTTTTAATTTAGTTCAAAATCAAGTAAAATATCATTTAGTTATTTTTTATGTTACAACTAACTAATGTTTTTTATAATATATGAATATAGACCTTGACACATCTTTAATTAGGATAGAAGGTTTGAATACTTTAATTATCTATTATTAAGGATTGATCTTAATCGTTGTTAAAAGAATCAGCATAAACTATTTGTCTAGTGGGTAGTGCTAATTTAGTTTAGTAAAATTAATTTATTCATAGATACTCCTTGTACTCAAGAATTAAAAATTGTTCAAAAGCTACTAACACATGTACCATACTAAACCTTATAAAATATCAAACTGTATAACATAAGGATTTTAAATTTACATGTTACTTCTTTAGTGAACAAAATACTCAAACCACTCTATACATACTCCAAAAATTTAAACTTCAAGCATCTCTCCACTCACCCTTCCACCCTCATAAGACCTAAGAATCCAAAAGCCCAGCAAATTCAATTCCAAATAGAATTAATTGAATCCATCAATAGTGAACAAAATATAACCAGCATCTAACTTCATAGCAGGAAAGCTCACCAAGTGTGGATTGGTTTTGGAAGGAACCGACACAAAAACCTAGCCACCCACAAGAAATAGAACGCGGATGGAGTGAAAGAGAGCGTGGCTGAGTGAGAGAGAGGGTAGCGAAAGAGAGATGCAAATAAGGGAGAGGTAGACAGGAGAGAGAGATGGTGAGGAGGTGATGGCATAGTGGGGGAAGAAGGTAGCACGGTGGTGATGGAGATGTGAGGTTGAAAGAGAGAAATTATGAGAAGGAAAAGTGAAAGAGGAAGTGAGGGAAAGACGCTATATATGAAAGAGAGAGTGATGGTAAGGTTGTAAAGAAAGAAAAGAAACCATGAGAAAGATCACCGTGGAAGAAGATAGAAGAAAAAAGAGGGGTTTAGGGTGCACAGCACCACATAAGATGTTGTGTGGTCCCTTCCCTCTTTTATTTCTCTCTCTCTCTCTCTCTCTCTTTCTTAAAAAACACTTCTGCTAAATAATTTTAATTTCTCTATAACTATATTCTTAAAGATGAATAGAAAAAATACCCAAGGTACAAGCTATATAAAGTCTTAAAAATTCCCGGTTACCAACATTTTATTTTAAACAGAGTATTACAAAGACAATAACCAATGAGTTGCTATACCTTAGCCAACCTTTTGATGACAATCCAGGAGTTCTTAAAGAACCACAAAGAAAACAATATATTGGAACAAGAGATATTAATATAGTATCAAGAGATCTGGTGTATGGAGAAACTTCTCAAGGAGTCAGAATAAGATCTTCTTTCAGTACTGACTCAATGTGGTTCACATATCTCTCAAATTGAACCCAAGGATATTGATAAAGAACTACAAAATAATGGATAGGTCGAAGCTATGCATGAAGAGCTGAGTCAATTTGAAAAGAATCAAGTTTGGACACTTGTTCCTCTACTAAAAAATCACACCATCAATAGGAACACTATGGGTGTTTCGAAACAAGCTGAATGAAGCAAGAGTCTATCAGAAATAAGATAAGACTAGTTGCTCAAGGCTATAATTAGTAAGATGACATTGATTATAAAGAAACCTTTGCACCAATTAGAAGTAATTAAAAAGTCACTCGCTTATGCAACATTCAAAGGTTTTGTTCTCTATGAAATGAATCTTAAAGCTACTTTCTTAAATGGTTTTATTGCTGAAGAAGTTTATATTAAACAACATCTTGGCTTTGAACATGAAAAATATCCTAATCATGTTTTCAAGTTAACAAAAAAGTTTATGTGGTATAAGAAAAGCACCTAGAGCATAGTGTGAAAAGCTAAGGTTTTTTTCCTTTAGAAAACTGCTTTAAAAGATGTAAGATAGATAAAACTCTCTTTTTGAGATGATAGAGATCTGCTTATAGTTCATATTTATGTTCATGATGTCATATTTGGTGCTACTAATGGGAAACTTTGCAAGGAACTTTCTAAGCTCATGTAGGTAGAATTAGAGATAAGCATGATGGAAGAATTAAAATTCTTTCTTGGCTTACAAATCAAATAAAAGAGGCATAGAATTCTGGTACATAAAGAGAAATACTCAAAAGTCTTTCTAAAAAGATTTGATACTAATAAGGCCAAAAGTATGAGTACACCCATGCATCTTTCTCTAGTTCTTGATGTTGATAAGAATGGAGAAAAAGTTTCTAAGATAACGTACTTAGGTATGATAAGTTCATTACTTTATCTTATAACTAGTAGACTTGACATACAATTTAGTGTGGAAATTTGTGCTAGATTTCAATCTAATCCCAAATAGTCATACTTAAATGTTGTTAGATATATCCTCAGGTATCTTTCTAGTACAACTAATCTCGGCCTATGGTATAAGAAAAGTGTTTCTTGTTATCTTACGGGCTATTAAGATGTTAGTTTTGCTAGAGTTTGCATAGGAAGTAAGAGCACAAGTGGATGTTGCTTTCTTGGAAAGTCACTCATTACTTAGTCGACTAGAAAGCAACATAGATGTTCTCTCAATGGCAGAAGTTGAATATGTTTCAGCAGCTAATTATTCTCAAATGTTATGGATCAAGCACTAACTAGAAGATTTCAACTTGAGGTATGCCAAAATCCCTATTCTTTGTGATAATACTAGTGCTATTGATCTAGGTAAAAATCCTATTTAACATTCTAGATCGAAGCATATAGATATTAAGCATTATTTCGTTAGGGATTATATTTAGAATGGAGATTTTGAGCTAAGGTTTATTTAAACAAATGACCAAACTGCTAACATCTTTACAAAACCTCTAGCTGAAGATTATTTTTGTGATATTAGAAATAACCTAAACATGATCTTTTTCTAAATATGTATTATTTGTATTCCCCCAAAGTTCAAGTTCTTGAGCTAAGAACAAAAGGAATTGATCACTTAGAAAGAAGGTTTGATCAAAAGGAAAGCTACATGAGAAAGCTCAGAGGAAACAAATTTGTATTGATTAGAAAGTTGGCTTAGAAAGATGGACCTCAAAACGTAAAGTCAAAAGGATTACTTAGACAGTTATTTAAGAAGACAAGGTTATAGAAGACACATCAAAATCTTCATTGAGAATCTTCAAACAAGACATATTTAATGACCATGTATGATTATGTACAGTTTCAAAATTATCTAGTCATTACTAACATACACTAGAGCAAAACAAATAAATCCACAACAATCGTCTTTTGAAAAGCTATATATACCCTTCTTCAACACACTTTTGCCATTTTCAACAATCCCCTAATATCTCAAGAGCTCTAAAATTTTTACCTCTTTCTCAAGCTACCTCAAAGCTCTAACCTTCTGATCTTCGTGAGCTTCGTTCAAAGATTGTCCTAAAAATGGTGAGCACTAGAAGAGCTGGGAGTCTTTCTCTGTCTAGCAACCCTACTCCAAAAAGAACTCCAATGAGAACTGAGAAAGTTGCAAATAAAAGACCTTTGGAACTAGTATTTACAGAAGCTAAAGGAATGAAAAGTAAAGAGTTGAAGTTGATCTTGTAAGCATTTAGATTTATGAAAAAAATTAATTAGCAATTATCTACACCTGCTCCACAGGCATTCACATTGGAAGAAATGACTAAAATTGCTTCACATAAACCCTTTATGAATGAAAAGGAAGCCATGCAAAGGCTCGGGAAATAGAAAAGATTGAAGAAAAAGGCAATAGCCAAGAGGACAATATTGAAGTAATAGAATTTGAAGGTGTCAGTCATAAAGAGAAGGAAACTCAAGGAGAAGAACCTCCCAAGGAAGAACAACAAGAAAAAAAGGAAAAAAAAAACGTCTGCTGAAATTCTAAAGCTTAGAATGTAACGTCCAAAAAATTTTATCATTTTTAATCAAGTTGTTCGGTTTTTATCGAATAATTGAAATTAATTAGAATTCAATTAAGTATTTACTTAAAATCAATTAAGTATCATTTAGAGAGATTAAATTTGAGGAAATTAGATTAGAAACATAAGAGATCTCATAGGATTTTTCTAAAATCATTTTACCGCTTTAAAGGAAATCGGTAAGATTTCGATATTTTAAACTGTCAGAACCGAACCAATAGAAATTATACCGTGAGAACCCTAGATTGAATGGCCAAGATTTAGCCAAACCACCCCTATAAGTAGTGCAAGATCAACCCTTCAAGAGGGCAGCCACATCCAATTGAAGAAAGGAAACACATCCACCAATCACATGTTAGCTTCTTTCAAAAGTTTTCAATTATTTCCTTCCTACTCCTTGCTGATTTTCAGCCTCATATACAGCTGATATCCCTTCATTTCCTTTCGTTCTCATCTCATATTCACTCACTCTTCATCAAGCTTCCAAGTTCCAACAAGTTCCAACAACTTTCCTTACTCCAAAACTTGAATCTAGCAAGCTTAACACATAGCAAAGGTAGGAATTCTAAATTCTGCTCTTACTTGCTATAGATTGGGGCTATTTAGGCTTCCTCATTCTTTCATTATTCTGAAGTTTTATGGGGTGGAGATGAAGAATTAAGTTAGGTTTAATATGTATAATTGAATTAGAATTGAAGTTGATGCTCTATGTTGGTTTTATTGCTTGATTGATCTTTCTGGTAGTCTGGCACTATTCATGGAGAAGCAGACTTGATCTATCATGCTGCCGAAATTTCGGCAAAGCCTATGCATAGATTATGAAATATAATTTGATACATATGCATTCATGATTATGATTAAAGCTATAATAAAGATTCTATATGACTTGGGCCAGCCCCTAAACGAATTTAAGGAGAATAGACCGGTGTGATGGTCGAGAAAAGTAAACTTGTCACTCATATATAGGTACGAGCTCAGACTTGAAAAGCAGGCTATCACCCAGAGGTGAGAGAAGCCATTCACCTCCAGGGGACCAAGTGCAGAGAAAAATAAGAAAGTACTAACACCCTAGGGAAGACGTATGTCGAGTAAAGACAGAAAAAGGGAAGCATAAGTGCATATCAGAATTTCATAATGGGCAAGTGCATCAAGAAGACATTTGCATCCATTTATGAATGTCATTCAGTTGTTGCTTATTTTATTTTTTATCTATGCATCTTATTTAATTATCCTTTATATTATTATGTTGATGGTTGAGATTCTTTCTTTATTTAACTAGTGTATGATAAAATGAATCTACTTCGGAACAGATGTTTTTGATCTCACTAAAATGAAAACTATAGTTCATATAGCATGATCACTTTTTTTAAAAAAATCGAAGCAGCTGGAATGACAACAATGACATGGACTGCTAAGTAGCTTAGGAATCCTACTGAGAATATAAAATTCTCATCCCTATGTTTGTTTTCGTGTCATCTCCAGATAACACAAAAGGTCTTGAAGGAGATCAACCTAGAGGAGCATGGCCGAGACTGGACTAACTACAGACGAAATTTGTATATATGTTTAGATATTTGTTTATAGTTGCTAATATTTGAAGGGTTATTTAGTTACGCTCCTATTCGTAGGATGTAATAGAACTCTATTTTAATTTCATGGGAAATAAGACAAACAATGAGTCAAGGTCCATTTATTTCATTGTAACAACTCCTAATGAGATAGTATGACTTAAGCATAGTATCAATTTGGGAGGACGTTACATAAAATAGCTATAGACTATCTCAACTTCTTGTTTGATGCCAATTAGGTGCAAGCATTGGTTGTTGAGTATGCAAGAAAGACCCTCAATAAACAAAGAGTAATCCTTGGAGGTAGAGATACTATTGAGCTTCAAAGTATGACATCTCACAAAATAAGCATCATCACATCAAGAGTGATGATGTCCATAGCTCTTGTACTTGATAAGAGCTTGTTGAATGTTATGAGAATCATGGAATCTCTGATTAAAGCTTATTGTCCAAAAAAAAATATTTATTCTATCTAGTTATCTTTGATCTAGATAGAATTCACTTCTCTGAGATTATTTAGCACATAGGAAGTATATAAGATGTTAGAGACTATCCAGAAATTGTGAAACTTGTTCAAGAACATCTTGCAACAAGAAAAGAAGTTGAGAGAATGAAGAAAGAAAATATCAAAATATCAAAAAGGAAAATCAAAGAGAGAGCCAATCTAAAATTGCTCTAATCCATTGAAGACTTTTCCTAAAAGTAAGCAGAAAAATGAAAATAAGCATAAGAAGGATGGTGACTAAATTAGTGCAGTATAAGCAGAACTAGGGAAACTCCAGCAAGAGATTAATCATCTTAAGGCACAGTACCAACAACAGCAGTAGCAAAAGGAATACTCAAAGCAAAGGACAAAAAATTTAGAGCACTCAAAAGATGTTTGACGAAGATCAGCTCAACCTCCTTCTCATGAATCAGAAATATATAATTGAACATATTGCCCTCCTCAAATAATGGATCGAGCAAATCATGGAAGTTGTCTTTCCGAAATGATCCCTCTAAAGCTTGTTCCATGATGCCCAATTTCTTCTCCATACAATTCTTTTGTTGATGAAAAAGGTGGAAGAAAGGAGTAGACTTAAGTAATTCTTAGGAATACATGCATTCATCAAACACATATTTATGTATTCCTTTATTTGCTTTAATATGAAATATATTTCTACTATGTTCCATATAGTTTCTAAATATTTATATGCTATATCTACTCTAAGAATATCTAAGCTCTAATGTGTTTCCTAGCTCACTATAATTCATGTTCTGATATTCTAAAAAGCAAAAAAAAAAAAAAAATGATAATGCTTTGATATAGCTAAAGCTTTTGAGTATGCTTCTCATAAGGGAAGAACCTTATAATTCATAAACTTGGTACAAGAAAGGCAAAAGAAAGAACTATTTGTTTGTCACCTTTCTTATCCTCTTAAGAATCTAAGCATTTAGGCTTGGTTTGTCATCATAAAAAAAGGGGGAGAGACAAGCACTACCAAACACTGGCAAATTAAATCTAAGCTCTCAAAATTCTTGTAGTATAATAATCAACTCAGATAATTTTCCATGGATTTAGGATAGTTTTTAATCAACAGTTAGTGAATTATAGGGGGGTTGAACAATAAACGGAGAGATTAACAAGTAATTGGAAGGAATTATATAATATAAAATCACCAACCCAGAACGTCTCTAATCAATAGGTCAGACAAATCTATCATAGATCAACAAAATAAGAATAATTCAATAGTTAGGATGATTGAATTGGAATCTAAATTTAACCTTTGACTTTTTAATGGATTATCATCTAGAATATGGTCAAACACTTGCATGCACTAAAATATAATCCAATGAAGTGTATTGAACCAGTGTTGAGTTAAATCACCGAGTCACCAAACCCAAATTTCTGATTAGAAATTAATTCTTCTCATCAAATGAAAAAGCAATTAAGAATAATCTATCAAAATTAATTTAAACTCACAATTTCAAAATTATTAATTAAAATTGTAACGTCCCCCGATTTCCGACTTCCAAGCTCATCTCCAATTCCAGAAAAATGTTCAAAATTTCGACCTCCGACTTCATCTGCAAGTCTCAAATGAAATGGTTATGATTTCCGATTTCCGACCTTATGCTTCAGATAAATAGGATACGAGTTCCGACTTCATGATTGATTGTTCAACTAGAGTAAGATACGAGTTCTGACCTACGAGTTGATCTCAACTAGAAATGGACGGGAGATTGGATCTCTGAGTTGGTCTCCAAGTTTGACCAAAATTTACATGAGTTCCGATCTCCTACTTTATTCCCAAGCTTCAAATAAAACGGACATGATTTCCGATCTCTGAATTTATGTCTAGGTCTCAAATAAGGTCAGCACGAGGTCCAACATCTGACTTCAGCTTCAAGTTCAAATAAAATGGACACGAGTTCCAATTTTACACAGAATAGAGACGATTTCCGATTTCATATAGAATGGAGGTGAGTTCCACTTTTAGGCGACGTGGAGAATAATTCAGCCACTTGACCCATGAAAGTGGCGCCACCTTGGCCACAAGAAAGGAGGAAAGTTGGCTGAAATTCAGCCTTGCATTTTTGAACGAATCATGTTGCAAGAAGCCAACTACCACCTCAAGCTTATATGACTCATTTCTTTTTCTCCTTCAACCCCATTTTCTGCGCTGCTTTCTCCCCTCTTTCAGCTCTCTTCTGCTCTTCTTCACTCACCCAACTCCATCCAACCTTCAAGCTCAATCAAGTTTCATTGATTCAAACTCCAAACTCAAGCCTAATCACATAACAAGAGGTAGAGGTTCAATTTAGTTATTGTTATTCTGATTGTGAATGGTTGCTTTTGATTTTATTTTCTTACTTCTTGATGTGATTAGTGAATGAAAATGATAATCTTTGGCTGGTTGTTGGCTGTTTTTGTGTTTAAATTTGATTAAGGAATAGGAGAGGGTGAGAATAGGAAAATGTGAGAGGTTAGAAGACTAAACTACCTCGGCAGTCCGTACGGCAGAGTGTACAGCTTTGCCTACAGCCAGTTAAATTCAATGAGAATATTTTTATATGAAACTAGACATTCAGGGCTTTCCATACATGATCATATAAGGCCATTGGATTAATATTGAGAGAGATATGAATTTTTGAAGTTTGACCTAGGAATCAGAACTTACCTCCAGGCAGTGTGAGTTGAGAAGGTGTAACTCATCCTACACAACTCCAAATTGAGTGAAACTAACTTTGTTAGAAAGCTTATATATAGGAGAACATCTATAAAGAAATTCCAAGTTTGTTTCTATCCCATTTGTTCCCAATGATTCGAACAAGTTGCCCTATATCCAAACCAGGACAAAACAGGGCAGTTCAGGAAGGTCAAATTTTGGGGCTTATAACTCGAGCCCTACTAAGGCAAATGGAAAAGAAATTTTTGCATATAAAAAGTTGTCCTGTTAGCTTTAATATGAGACTAAGTTCGTATAATTTGAATTGGTTTTCGAATTTTAGTGGATTTTTACTCTTAAGTGTGTAATTCTGGCTAGCTATAGGACAGACCGGGATAAAATGTGAATAACCTGAGATATACTTATCAAAATTAGATGGGACTAAAAAGGTTAGAGAATAGACACATAACACTTCAACATATCCAAAACTGCAGTCCAGATGAGCTAAATAGAAATTATGGCCTGATTTACAAAAATCAAGTTGAATGCAAGTGTTGAGATAGCAACCATGTTTTAATTGCAGTAATTGTGCCATGAATTTGATGTTTGGAATATCAATGAAGTGTTATGACTTTTCTGAAAATTTGATGCTCTGAGTACTAGCACTATTCATGAAGAAGCGAACATGTTTTGTTATGCTGCCGAAATTTCGGTAAGACCTATGCATGAGGCATAAGATACATGTGCATTTTTAAGAAATTCATAAAGATTATGATATGATGAGCATAAAAGTTATGATATGATAAAAGTTCTATAATACTTGGGCCAGCCCCAGAATAAAGTTAAGGGGAATCGATCGATGGGGAGGTCGGAGGAAAGTAAACCCGGCATTCCTGTATAGGAATGAGCTCGATCCTGAAAAGCAGACTATTACCCAGAAGTCTAAAATGGCTAAGAACTCCCAAGGGACCAAGTAATGGAAAAGTTTATGAAGAAAGGTTCAAGAATAAGTTTTGCATGATTACATTAAATGCATGATTATATTGAACAGTCATTACAAGTTGTTTACAGTTTGTCTGTTATATTTACTTACTGCTGCATGTTCATTTATCCTGCTTATTATCCTATGTTTTACTGTTAGTAGTCTATTCTGTTTCTTACACTGTCTTAAGTAAAACTGAACCTTGCCTCGAAATAGACATTTTCTCAACCTTATTAAATATGGATAGTTAAGCTTAATCTCATGTTTTCATAATTAAATAAAAACCGAAACAACTGAGAATGAATGTGACGTTAGCTAAATACCGTACGCGAGCCCTACTGAGAATTTCTTCAAATTCTTACCTCATTTTACATTTCCGCATCATTCTCAGACGCTGACGATGGACTCGACGGCCACTCTCTTTATTGGGCTCCCTGACCTGCAGCTCGATCAGGACCCCATGTTGAACTCGTTGTACTTAGCTGGCTTCCGCCATTTCCATCTCTACTTTTAGCAATAGGAACTTTGCTGTTCCTTTGTTTCACCCGCTCTTGAATATACATAAATAAACTGAAGCATTGGCTTTCAACTTACATATGTATATATATGACTAATCATGTACTATCTGTCTTTATTCCTCTCTGTAGTGCATTTATTTAAATTTTGTTACATTTTATAATACTGGTTATGTTTATTATATATTGCGCGCCATTTTGTAGGTATATTCGTCAAATATATACATACATATATTTGGAAAAAGGCGAATATAAAATAATAAATACAGCTTTAGACTGAGAACTAACATGGTAACGCAACCTATCCAATTTCATGCTATGACTTAAGCATAATATTAAGTTGGTAGGGTGTTACATTTTTGGCATTAGAGTAGTTCATCCTAGCTAAGGCTTGAGGATTGGACTGACTATGCTTTGCACATATTCTGTATTTTTAGCTGATGATATGCACTAGATCTTGCCTGTACGGTTGAGATATAGATGTGCATGTGTATGAAGTACCTGACCGTATGAGCTGTTATTTACTAGCACATTAGACTTAGTGTTGAGCCTAATCAACTCAATAACTTTTGTTTGGCGTGCTCAGAACTTAATGGCTTCCAGAAGGTGAGGTAGACCACGAACAGAACCTGCTCAAGGGGATTCCACTAACCTTATGGACACGGTACAAGAAATGGCTCATACGATGCGGGAACAGGCCGCGGTAGCTCACCAGATGATGGATTAACTAGGCAGGCGACCTGAGGCAAGCTATGGAGGAAACCCACATGGCCCAGGAGCTGATCTAGATTACCTTAAGTTTGCTGAGTTCAAGAAGGCAAACCCACCCAGCTTTCGAGGGGCATATGACCCTGATAAAGCTGACGAATGGATCAAAGCCATGGATAAGATTTTCTCTATCCTGGATTGCTCAGATCATCAAAAGGTGACCTTTGCCACCTACATGCTCGAGGAAGACGCAGAGTTCTGGTGGAACAGCGTACGAAGGCTATTTGAAGAATCTCAGATGGCAGTCACCTGGATGGTGTTTAGGGACGTATTTTACCAAAAGTACTTTCCTACCTCTGTTCGAAATGCCAAGGAACTCGAATTTATGCAGCTGTGCCAAGGAAACTGGACGATATTCGAATATATTGCCAAGTTTGAAGAGCTGTGCAAATTTTCTACAATTTATCAGAGGAACCTAAATGAAGCCTGGAAGTGCGTCAAATTCGAAGGAGGGTTACGAGAAGATATTCTTACCGCAATAGGGCCAATGGAGATTAGAGATTTCCCCGAGTTGGTGAATAAGTGCCGACTTATGGACGATTGCAATTTGAAACTGGCTGCAGCTAAGGCATCTGGTGGTGGTTTCAAGAAGGGATTGGCACTACAGGGCCCTAGATTTAAGCCCAACTTTCAACAACAGAGAAGATTTCAACCGATGGGCAACAAAGGCAAGCAACCCCAAAGACCTCTTCAGAATCTAACTTGCATGAAGTGCGGTAAGAATCATGGTGATCGGCCGTGTTTGGCAGGCCAAAACATCTGTTATGGGTGTGGCAAGCCAGGCCACGAAATTTATGAGTGTCCAACCAGGAATCCACCACAGCCGTCTAGACCACAACGTCAAGGACAGGTTTTTACGATGAATGCAGAAGAAGTTGACAAGTCTGAGGGACTAATCCAAGGTACCTGTGAAGTGGATAGTGAGACTCTAACTATACTTTATGATTTGGGTGCCTCCTACTCATTTATTTCTCATGACTGTGTGGCTAGTTTACAATTATCAATTTCTGAATTGCCTTATGATCTACTAGTTTCCACTCCTACCAATGAACCTGTTAAAATTAGTCAAATTTGCATCAATGTTCCTTTTCAAATTAAGGGTAGAACCTTTGCAGCCAATTTGATTTGCCTCCCTCTCTCTGGACTGGACATAATTCTAGGCATGGATTGGCTTTCCGCCAATCGAGTCATGCTCAATTGCTCCGATAAGACGATGGTGTTCCCCTCTGTCTCATCTTCTGAATCCCAAGCCTCAACACTCTTCTATTTGAACTCTTTATTAGTAAACTATAGTGGGTCGAAGAGTCAAGGATACATCCTCTTGTCAGCTAATGTGACGAAAGTTGAACAGAAGCTAGAGGAGATCCTAGTTGTTAAGGAATATCCTGATGTTTTCCCAAAAGATATTCTTGAATTCCCTTCTGAGAGAGAAATAGAGTTCACCATCAAGTTGGTTCCAGGTGCGGTACCAATATCTATAGCTCCGTATCAAATGTCACCTTTGGAGCTGACAGAACTAAAGAGACAGATCGAAGAGCTTTTGGAAAAAGGATTCATACGGCCAAGTGCATCACCCTGGGGAGCTCCAGTCTTGTTGGTCAAAAAGAAGGATAGAAGCATGCACCTATGTGTGGATTATAGGCAACTGAATAAAGTGATGATTAAGAATAAATATCCACTACCAAGGATTGATGATCTCATGGATCAGCTACAAGGTGCAACGGTATTCTCTAAGATCGACTTATATTCTGGATATCATCAAATTCGAGTTCAGGAACAAGATATCCCTAAGACAGCCTTTCGAACTCATTACAGATACTATGAGTATACCATGATGTCGTTTGGACTGACAAACGCAACAGCAGTATTCATGGATTACATGAATCGAATATTTGGCCCATATCTGGACAAGTTTGTAGTGGTTTTCATCGATGACATACTTGTCTAATCGAAGACGGAGCGAGAGCATGCGGAACACTTGTGGCTGGTTCTACAAATTTTGAGAGAAAAGAAACTTTATGCTAAGTTATCCAAATGTGAATTTTGGATGAAAGAAGTAAAATTTCTCGGCCATGCAGTGTTCTATGGAGGAATCTTCATAGGCCCTAGCAAAGTAGAAGCAGTACTAAATTGGGAAAGGCCGACCACAGTCACTGAAGTTATGAGTTTTTTGGGCTTAGCTGGATATTACAAGTGATTCGTTAAGGATTTTTCTCGAATAGCTTTGCCCTTGACCCAGTTAACCAGGAAGAATGTTCCATTTGAATGGACACCAGAGTATGAACAGAGTTTTCAAGACTTAAAGAGAAGGTTGACTACGACACTAGTGTCAGCCTTGCCAGACCCTCGTGGACCATTCGAGGTCTATTGCGATGCTTCCAAACAAGGATTAGAGTGCATGCTGATGCAAGCTGGAAATGTGGTCGCATATGCCTCCAAACAATTAATGCCACATGAAAGAAATTATCCTATACACGATCTCGAATTAGCTGCAATAGTATTTGCCTTGAAGATATGGAGACATCACTTGTATGGTGTAAGGTTCAAGGTCTTTTCTGATCATAAGAGTTTAAAGTATCTCTTTGATTAGAAGGAATTAAACATGAGGCAGCGAAGGTGGATGGAACTTCTTAAGGACTACGAATTTGAATTGAAATACCACCTAGGTAAGGCAAATATTGTGGCAGATACTTTGAGCAGGAAATCATTGACCATAGCTTGGATGATGACTAAGAAGATGGAGCTTATTGAGAGCTTCCGAAATCTTAATTTGGGAATCCTTATAACTCCCAAGACCCTTCAACTACATCAAATTAAGATTGCCAGTAGCTTTAAGGAACAGATTCGGCAAGCACAGCAGCAGGATGCTACTTTTCAACATACAATTCATCTTGTGCAATAAGGGAAATTGACGAATTTTGCTCAAGATAGAGAGGGCATATGGCGATGTCGGGACAGGGTGTGTGTACCCGAGGGAAATGATCTCCGGAGGAGAATCTTGGAGGAAGCACATAAGGGTGAATTTATTGTACATCCCGGCATTATCAAAATGTATCAAGACCTCAAGAAAATGTTTTAGTGGCCAGGCATGAAGTCGGACATGGCAAGCTTCGTGAGCAAATGCTTGACCTGTTAGAAGGTGAAAGTGGAACATCAGAAACCCTTCGGTATGTTACAACCCTTGGAAATCCCTGAGTGGAAGCAGGAGAGTATCTCCATGGATTTTGAATGGGATTACCAAGAACGCCAACAGGACATGATGCCAGATGGGTCATTGTGGATAGATTAACTAAATCTGCTCACTTTCTACCTATTCGAGCAAATTATCTGATGAAAATATTGGCACAGCTGTACATTCAGGAGATTATAAGGCTGCATGGAACCCCTTCAACCATTATCTCTGATCAGGACCCAAGGTTTACCTTACAGTTTTGGGGAGCCTTACAAAAGGCATTTGGTGCTAAGTTGTGCCTAAGCATTGCATATCATTCGCAAACAGATGGTCAAACAGAAAGGACAATTCAAACTTTAGAAGATATATTACGAGCTTATATAATGGAGCAACGCGGGAATTAGGATCGATACTTACCGCTAGCCAAATTTGCATACAACAATAGCTATCACGCCAGTATCGGCATGGCTCCTTACGAAGCATTGTACGGACGGAAGTGCCAATCTCCCCTGTGTTGGTATGAAACAAAAGAATCAACTTTATTTGGGCCTGATTTAGTTGAGCAGGCCACTGAGCAAATCAGAAGAATTCGAGGTAAGATACTTGCTGCTCAAAGTCGTCAAAAGAGTTACGCGGATACCAAGAGGAAACCTCTGGAGTTTCAAGAAGGAGACCATGTATTTCTGAAGGTTACACCTACAATAGGGATAGGTAGAGCCATTAAGGCAAAGAAGTCAAATTCTCGCTTTATTGGTCCCTTCCAAATCTTGAAGCGAATCGGAGCAATTGCCTACCGAATCACTTTACCTCCACATTTGTCAAACCTTCATGATATTTTCGATGTTTCTCAACTCAGAAGGTATCATCCTGACCCTACACACCTTCTAGAACCCAAATCAATACAGTTAAAAGAGGACTTGACTTTCCACGTACAGCCAGCATGGATCATAGGCAAAAGCAGCAGGCAACTTCGAAACAAAACCGTGCAGCTAGTAAAGGTAGCCTGGGGAAAAGAAGATGCTGAAGACTACACTTGGGAGTTGGAGTTAGACATGAGAAAAGAGTATCCTGAACTATACTCAAGTACTAAATTTTGAGGACAAAATTTTTTTTAGGAGGGTGGTAATGTACGTCCCCCGATTTCCGACCTCCAACCTCATCTCCAATTCCAGTGAAATGTTCAAATTTCTGACCTCTGACTTCATCTCCAAGTCTCAAATGAAATGGTTATGATTTCCGATTTCGGACCTTATGCTTCAAATGAATAGGATACGAGTTCCGACTTCGTGATTGATTGTTCAACTAGAATATGATATGAGTTCCGACCTACGAGTTGATCTCAACTAGAAATGGATGTGAGATCGGATCTTTGAGTTGGTCTCCAAGTTCGACCAAAATTTATACGAGTTCCAATCTCCTACTTTATTCCTAAGCTTCAAATAAAATGGACATGATTTCTGATCTCCGAATTTATGTCTAGATCTCAAATAAGGTAAGCACGAGGTCCGACATCCGACTTCAGCTTCAAGTTCAAATAAAATGGACGCGAGTTCCAATTTTACACAGAATAGAGACAATTTCCGATTTTAGATAGAATGGAGGTGAGTTCCACTTTTAGGCGACGTGGAGAATAATTCTGCCACTTGAACCATGAAAGTGGCGCCACCTTGGCCACAAGAAAGGAGGAAAGTTGGTTGTAAGAAGCCAACTACCACCTCAAGCTTATATGACTCATTTCTTTCTCTCCTTCAACCGCATTTTCTGCGCTGCTTTCTCCCCTCTTTCAGCTCTCTTCTACTCTTCTCAACTCACCAAACTTCATTGAACTTTCAAGCTCAATCAAGTTTCATTGATTCAAACTCCAAACTCAAGCCTAATCACATAACAAGAGGTAGAGGTTCAATTTAGTTCTTGTTATTCTAATTGTGGATGGTTGCTTTTGATTTTATTTTCTTACTTCTTGATGTGATTAGTGAATGAAAATGATAATGTTTGGCTGGTTGTTGGCTGTTTTTGTGTTTAAATTTGATTAAGGAATAGGAAAAGGTGAGGATAGGAAGATATGAGAGGCTGGAAGACTAAACTACCTCTGCAGTCCGTATGGCGGAGTGTACGACTCTGTCTACAACCGATTAAATTTGGTGTGAGACTATTTTTATATGAAACTAGACATTCAGGGCTTTCCATACATGTATCATATAAGGCCATTCGATTAATATTGAGAGAGATGAATTTTTGAAATTTGACCTAGGAATCAGAACTTACCTCTGGGGCAGTGTGAGTTGAGAAGGTGTAACTCATCCTACACAACTCCAAATTGAGTGAAACTAACTTTGTTAGAAAGCTTATACATAGAAGAACATCCTATAAAGAAATTTTGAGTTTGTTACTATCCCATTTGTTCCCAGTGATTCGAAGAAATTGCCCTATGTCCAAACTGGGCCAAAACAGGGCAGCTCAGGAAGGTCAAATTTCGGGGCTTATAACTCGAGCCCTACTAAGGCAAATGGAATGAAACTTTTTGCATATGAAAGGTTGTCCTGTTAACTTTAATATGAATCAAATTCGTATAATTTGAATCAGTTTTCAAATTTTAGTGGATTTTTACTCTTAAGTGTGTAATTCTGGCCATCTATAGGGCAGACCGGGATAAAACGTGAATAACCTGAGCTATACTTATTAAAATTAGATGGGATTAGAAAGGTTAGAGAATAGACGCATAACACTTCAACATATCCAAAATTGAGGTCCAAATGAGCTAAATAGAAATTATGGCCTGATTTACAAAAATTGGGTTGAATGCAAGTGTTGAGACAGCAACCATGTTTTAATTGCAGTAATTGTGCCATGAATTTAATGTTTGGAATATCAATGAAGTGTTATGACTTTTCTCAGAATTTGATATTCTGAGTATTGGCACTATTCATGGAGAAGCGGACATGTTCCGTTATGCCGCCAAAATTTCGGTAAGACCTATGTATAAGGCATAAGATACATGTGAATTTTTAAGAAATTCATAAAGATTATGATATGATGAGCATAAAAGTTATGTTATGATGAAAGTTCTATAATACTTGGGCCAGTCGCGGAATAAAGTTAAAGGGAATAGATCGGTGGGGAGGTCGGGGAAAGTAAACCCGGCATTCTTGTATAGGAACGAGCTCGATCCTGAAAAGTAGACTATTACCCAGGAGTCTAAAATGGCCAAGAACTCCTAGGGAACCAAGTAATGGAAAAGTTTATGAAGAAAGGTTCAAGAACAAGTTTTGCATAATTACATTGAACAGTCATTACAAGTTGTTTACGCTTGTGCATTATATTTACTTCTTCTTTGTATATTCATTTATTCTGCTCATTATCCTGTGTTTTACTGTTAGTAGTCTATCTATCTTTATTCCTTTCTGTAGTGCTTTTATTTAAACTTTGTTACGTTTTATAATACTGGTTATGTTTATTATATACTGCGCGTCATTTCGTAGGTATATTCGTCAAATATATACATACATATATTTGGAAAAAGGCAAATATAAAATAATAAATATTGCTTTAGACGGAGAACTAATACGGTAACGCAACCTATCCAATTTCATACTATGACTTAAGAATAACATTAAGTTAGTAGGGTGTTACAAAAATCATAAAATTAAAAACTCAAAAATTGGAAAAGAGAAGAGAAGAAACTGAACTATGCATTAATAAAGAACAAGGATCTCAAGATCTTAACCCAAGGAGATCTTCAAGGCCTAGATTGGTTTAAGAGTTTAGCCTAACATTCTGGAAATAAAATGAAGAATAGTAAAAACGAGGTAAAGAAACAATGGAGAGAGAATACAACGTTTGTGTTTGATCCTATTCTTCCATCACTATAAACTAACTTCATGTTTTTTGGTTTTAAAATCTAAAAACTAAGCTTAACACTCTCATTTTTGTGCATTCTTCACCCAGCTTAGTAGAAGAGTGTATTAGCTTTCAGTTGGCCTTTGTCCTATGTACTTTGGGCTTAAATTGAATTAATTATGGTACAAACACTATCCAAAAGTCAATAGCATCCTTGATCTGAGTTCAATAGCCCAAATGACCCTCAAAATGATGGAACTAGCTCTATGTGTCTGCATAATATTTGTAGTCCATTGAATTAGCTTTCCTAGAAAGTAAGTTTGATGTTAATTAGACAACTATAACTCTAGATATAACCAAATTATTAAAATAATATTAAGGACCATAAATACTTAAGAAAAGCAATTAAAGTCAATTAGAAGCCCAATAATTTATTTGATCCTAAATTGCCTAATTAAATCATTTAGAGGCCCAGAACACCAAATGTGAAAGTTAATTAAGATATAAAAATACTAATTATCACCCATAGCCCTTTAGAAGCCACTGACATTGTTTTTGAATATCTATTTTGTGTGGTTTTGTTGAGTAAAAAACAATCTAAATACTTAGTGTTATATTAAGGAGTTTGTTGAGTGATGTTTATAAGATCAAGTAACATTTAAAAGATCACTCAAAGGACTATGAATGAATCTCAACCAAAAGCACTACAATTCATTGACTTCAAGATGGTTTTGATAATACAAAGTATGTTTCTCAATTCAAAAAGGAAACTTCAGACAAAATGAGAAATCTTTCAAGAGAAGAATTTAAGAGCTTCAAAGCCTATTCAATCCTAGAAGGATGATACAGATATCAAAAGACAACATTTCATCTTAAACAAGGTTAAAAAAGAAGCCTACTTCATAAAGTTGTCTAATCAGAAGGACACTTTTTAGAAGGTTGTTTGATAAGACAAAAACTTACCCCATGCTGATTATGGACAAAATAACAACTACTATCATGCAAGGACTAATAGTCTGCTCATGATTATCAATAAATTTAGCATAAGGTGAAGTAAATAATAGAGAGACACTGAAGAAATTAATTCATTAAGCATTTATTGGCTTTCTAATCAAACTTCTGAACTCATACTCATATGAAGACACTCAGAAAGAAGTTTTATTCTCTAGGAGCAAAATTAGCAAACATCCTCCTTGAGAGTGTTTTAGAGAAACCTTCCACACTTGAGCTATATTGTATATCCACACTCTTGTGTGATTGTAGTGAGAGATCTTATACGCTTAGTCTCAAATTGTATAATGTAATGCAGCTCAGTAGTGGTCAGAAAGTTAGCTTAAAGAGGCTAGTACAGAGCTACTCAATTGTAAGCTTGGAGAGACTTGTATAAAACTATTCAGATAGCAAAAATCTCAACTTAATCTTGGGGCTGGACATAGGCTTGGTTTTGACTAAAACAGTATAAATTCTCTATGTGATCCTTCTAACCTTTATCTTTTTACTTTCTATGTTTATAACCTTATCATCTCATCTTATCACATTAGAAAAAGTTTCTAAACACTGATTGAGAATGTTTTTCTTAAAATCAATTGTCCAAGATAAAGCAAGTTTATCTAACTCATACACTTTTGTATTCCAAGTTAAAATATACTTGAGAAATTTGTCTGACTTTCATATTTCTAAAAAGTGCTTGAAGGCACATTGAGGCACAATTCAACCTATCTTATCATACTAATTGTCATCCACATTGTCCAGGAACATTTTTTTAGCTTGCATACCCAAATCTTCTTGGTTCCTTCCTAGTTAGTTGGAGGCTTGGACTTCTTTTTGTTTACTTTTTTCATGAAGAAGCATTCTTTGAAATAGTGTTTGTATTTAAAACAGAAATAACTTTGTGCTCCTTGGGCAAGTTCGTGGCCCATTCCTCATCGTATTTCTTAACATATCTTACATTGGCCTTGTCTAGATATGGTCTTCATCTTCCAAGCACCAAATCTAGATTCTTAGAGCCAATGACCATCTTCTTACGATCAAAAGTAAGAAGTTTCACAGTGTTCTTAAGTTTGGAAACTTTTGAAGATGTGGCACATGATTTCTAATCCTATAGCTTTTACAGTGTCGATATCAACCTTAAAATAGTTCTTTTAGTTCACAAGCTCATTCTTTTCATGTCCTAACTTCTCCTTCTCATAGTTGAGAACTTCAAAATCTTATGATAATTTTTTAAAAATTTTCTTTAATAATGCATATTGAGTGGATATGACTTTTCTTTCTTCATGTGTAAAACCTTATTCTCAGCTTGTCATTTTTGATCTCATTCTCGACCTTAAATTTTTGTTTACTTTGGAGCCTTATTCTTAGCTCATTATTCCCAACCTCATTATCAACCTTTATCATTTATTTGATTTCAAACCTAATTCTTGGTTTTTAGTCTTTGGCCTTATTCTCAGCTTTTTCTTTCTGACCTTATTTTTGGCCTTAATCATTTATCAATTCTAAGCTTTATTTGCGGCTTCTCTTTCCAACCTTATTCTTGGCCTTAATCATTTGCACCACTGTCTTGATGATGAAGATATTGACTAACTATAAAATTCGACAGCAAATATAAAATTCAATAGAGAATATACAAGTTCATGATTTTATTAAAATTAGATGGTATACATCAAGAGTTTCACCAAGGTTTTTAGGTACTTAGCTTATATAGATCAGGTTTCATTAAAACCTCTATTCGAAAAACCAGTGGGAAAAAAACACCCCAATGGAGAAAACAAAATACGTTCATCATGCATAATTTAAGGAACTGAAATATCTTTTAAGTGAAGTCGCATTTTATGTCCGTGATAATTCTCATCTAGTAAGCTTGGTAATAGTAACCTATATATAGGCCTTTCCAATTTGGGGGCGAGCTTTCCTTTTTCTATTAGCTTCCTCTAGAGTTCAATCTTTCTTAATACTAAGCCTCCTTCCTTGAAACTTCTCGGAGCTACATTCTTGTTTGAATTTTCAAGTTATTTTCTACTTCAAAGCCCCCTCCTTGATCCCGGCCAATTTTGTGTCTTCTTCAAGCAAATCGAGTTCAGCCAGCCTATTTTACTGCTAAGTTGGTTTCTTCATGGAACATTTGCTTCCTTAAGCTTCTGCTCTGAAGACATGATTGTATGGAATCTCTTTTGTGGAGGACTAGACCGTTTTGTTGTAGGCCCGTAACACAGCAGTCAACTCTTCGGCGCAAAGGCATTTAGCTTTATCTACTTTTTATTTAAACCTGTAAAGATCACCTTATTGGCAGATTCCACTAGCCTATTCATTTGGGAGTATTCCACATAGAGGTAAATAGTTGAGATACGTCGAGGTATGCGAAAAAATCTTGCAAATTTCTATCTGTAAATTAAGTGTCATCATATACAATTTGAAGCAGGATTCCATAACAAAATCCATGTGCCTTTATCACTTACACCGTTGTTGTCAGTGGTAAGTTCCGCCACAAAGTCAGCCATCACTTTAGCTTTGATAGGTCCCCGAGGTTGACACTCAATGCTGATTTCTGAGAGTTCAATGGACCATGCTATCATGCTTCCTATGAGCTTGGGTGGTCTCTTTATAACCTGCTTGATGGGCTTTGGTCACTTCAATGTTATGCTAACGGAATAAGCCAATTTTTCCAATTTCCGTGATCTCTCATTAAAACCGTGTCTATAGCATTATGGGTGTTTTTTTTTAGATGTAATTTGATCATAATATTTTTATGTATTGAATGAGATGAATAATTACAAGATAATAAATGTGACCCACAACAATATTAATAAATCATGATTTCTTTAACGGAAATTATTGATTTTCCTCTAAATTGTTAAAGAAACAAAATTTCACAATTCAATAAAATATCATATGAAGAAAAAAACAAAAAAAAAAAAAATAGCTCAATTTAATTTAGGAGAAAAACTAAAAACAAAGGTAGAAAAGGAGAATTATTAGAAACAGGATAATTTTTATTGGATTTGGCCAAGACTCTCGCACAAAAGTCGGGCACTCATTAGTAGAAATATTTATTTTCGTCTTTGATTTGTTGAAAGAACAAGATTTTAAGACTCAACAAAAAAATTATAACATTAAATAAATAAAAATAGCTAAATCTAATTTTAAAAAAAATTAAGAAAATGAAAATTATAACAATAGAAAAACAATTAGAAAAGGGAATATTGCGTAATGGATTGGACAAGGCTCATGTGACAAGTCATGCATTGTTGAATAGGAATGTCTAAAATTCCCTTTGACTATTGTTAGGAAACAAATTTCAAGATTCATTAAAATGCTATCAGAAAAAAAAATAACAAATGGGTTGAATGCAATTTAGGAAAAAATGAAAATATAAAGTGGTAATAATTTCAAATGGAAACATTTTTTTAATGAGTTGGGCCAAGACATGGCTCACATGAATGGACCCAAAACGGAAACAATTAAAGACTTTATGCAAAGTTTTCAAAGGCTAAGATAGCGTTGTATTGGATTTTTGTTAAAAATGATTACACAATAGAAAATGCACTTAGTGTGAAAGTTCGTGTCGTTTGATCAACATAACGCCTGCCTATGTAACAAGCATGCCTGAATTGTTATTCAAACATGTATCACCACCAATTTTTTACTTTGGTAGTGTACTAACCTCAACCTCAACTTGCTTGAAACTCCTTCTTATACTCTTTTTTCTTTTCATTGGAATCATTGCCTTTCACTTTAAGCTTGTTCAGAATGTTGATTTTTTGCATCTTCTATTATGGCTTCTAAACTGGCCTATGGTCACTCTCAAGAGGCAACTTCTGAATCGGTTGAGGTAATTTATTCCTTGAATTATATGTACGTTGTGTTGGCTCCAAATATCTTCAGAAACTTCAGAGCTTATTTCTGAAGTAATCATAATGTAATTTTGATGAGAAACAAACCAAATCTTAAAAATTTATAGGATAGACCAATTTACATTCATGGTTCATTTGTTTGTGTTGCTACTTTACAAGGTTATGGATTGTATTAGACTTAACGTTAATAGATCTCAAGGAAAAGGAAGCAACATATCTCTTGAGCTTAGTCATTTCACCCATTTCTTTGTGTATCATTTTCCTTTCGGGTTTTACAATTCTTTTATAGATGATTAGAAGTGTTTAATGGATATTGGTATGTGTTCAATTTTTCGGAGGGAATCAGTCCTTCTAGTACACGTACGAGTAATCGAAAGATACAAGGCAACTCGTCGCTGGGGATAAATAATGCAGATAAATTAAATTCCAAGGTACATGGAATTTTGTATAACTAGTATTATTAATGCCCTTATTGTTTCATTCACGTTTTAGTTGTTCAGGCTAAGCAAGGTACAACAATGTTTATGAGGTACTTTGGGGGGAATGAAAGAACATTTCATTTTGGGAAGGAGAGGGGTGTCAAGTTAATGAATCTTATTCTTCAAAAGAAAAAAAAAAAAAATTTGATGTTCATTGAACTTTTCAAAAGGTTGGGTGGCCCTGCCCCTGTCTTTAGCCTCTACACAAATCTTAACACTCAAAATTGGGCAATCATTACTCCCATGAAGCACAATAACTTGATGCCCCTATCTAAGACCTCTATTTAAATATTTACCTTTTGGAACATCTACTCCATCTTGTGAGTGATGTAAAAGAACTCTTGGGGCAGTATGGGGGTAAAATGGAGCTTACACTTGAAAATTTTACCCTCCATTTTTTACTCTTATACCAATCATATCCTTAGAAGACTTATAAACTATGATCACCAACAGGAATTACGAGTTAAGTGAGGACTTGAATCCTAAAACATGAGAAACTTAAAGTCTTATCCTAATATTTTTAATGAGTTAAGACAACTTAAACTTTCACCATATATATCTCGGTAATTGATATTCATTTATTTCATTTTCTTTGACTGGATATACTAATTTTCTGAAGCTATCATTCTTAGATTTTGACTCCGATGTTATCTCCTCAAAATCTTGCAAAAGTTCTCTACCAAAATCTAGTTCTACAAATCAAATGGTTCCTAGATTCTACATTGAGCAATCAAGTGACCTTCCCAATGTATTCTCACTATGTGTTGAGCCAACCAGGTCAAAAGTCAACAAACTTGCACATTTAGCTATGGATGAGTTATCAAATATAGCTGTTGCAAAAAAACCTTTATGGCTACCTCAAAAGGGCCAAAAGTTTGAGACTATGGATCACATTGAATACTTGAGAAATTATAGCCAGCTTGAGGAAACAATACGGGAGATTGTTAAGATAGCTGAGGTTGGAGAGCCTCAACATTTACCAAGCTTCAACCAAATGCCACTTGGATATGTTCCAATGCCAAATGCAACTCAGAGAGAACATGTGAAAAATGAATCTTCACGAGATATGGAATATATTCAAATTAATCCAATCAACTTTGTTCATATACTTATGGATGTGGTAGGTTATTTTCTTTGTTTTTTATTGTTGATGAACTTTTTGGTATGTTTTTCTTAGAATAATCATGACCTATCTATCTATATGTCTCTCTCCTCTCTTTCTCTTGTTGATTATTACTCAGGATCAATGGTCGAGAGTATTTTACAATATTGTCTCAAGAGCAGCTTTCTTAGGAATCTTGTCAAATGGAGTGGAAGGAGGCTATAATGGGAGATTGCAAGTTGTAAGTTAATCAAAATATGCTCTTGTTAAGTATAAGTACTAAGTTAATTGCTTTCATGCAAACACAATATATTATGTATGGAAAACACTAAACTCTCCTCTAATTAATGTGAAATTTTCATTAGTATCATGAAGGTTTTTAGTTTTCGTGCTACATAATCAATAATATTTGTCATCGTAAAATGGTTTAGTGTGCGTTAAGGTTCACTTTTCAGAATCGAATTGACTTTGCTAATTATGCTATGGGTTGGGAAAAATTAATTATAAACCTAATTAGTCCCTACCAATAAAACCTTAACAATGAGAAGTTTTGTGTCAACTATGATATGTTAGTTACTTTGCAAATGTTAGTGTTTTTGGTCCTACACAAGCAACAATTAACTTCTTCTCCAATGTAGGTACTAAAGTTTGAAAATTAATGTACAATATTGAGTGAAAGTTTTAACTCTCCCAGTTAGAGAGGAAAAAGGAATGCAATGTTATAAACCAATTGTCTCAAAAGCTTAGAAGGTTAAGTAAAGACATATGCATGATGTTATATCTTTAACATTATCATTTAATGTAAGAGCTATTTTGCCTTGAAGCATAAACAATATATGTGTCATTTGCTTTGTTGTCGAAATTAAATTTTATTTGGAAGAATAGAATAATAAGAATAGAAATTTTGACCACTTTTATATATATATATATAAACTAACTCTCCTAAAAGATAAGCAATAGGATAAAGACAGGTAAATAATTTTATACCTCCAACAAGAAAGAAAAACTAAACCCTGTCCTTTTTTAAAAACTTTTGAAGTGAAGAGAGGAAATGAATTTTCATGTAATTAACCCTTTAAAGCTCTCACTTATTCACTTTTATGAATTGGATGGAGGAGAACGAAGAGAGGGAAGGAAAGCAAATGTCTTAAATAATAAATTCACACTTATTTAAGCGAGGACAAAGAAGATTGTAAGGTGACTATAGATATAATAATAATAATATATTTGAAAAAGGCCAACAAAAAATCAAAATAACATATCTAAAAGTTACTTTTAAGGTGTTGTTCTTCTTCAGGCTCCAAGAGGAGCAATCTTTGGAATTTTCTTAAAATGAGTGAAGCATGATATTATCATGTAACCACCGAAAACCCAGCCTTTTAAATTTTTATAATAATTCTAAATTTTTAGCAATCTGGAAGAATTCTTAAGAACTTTAAACATTCAAACAAGTGAAACAAAAATTATTAGTTAACTTTCTGTATTCTTTGATTTCTTTCCTTCATTTCTCATAATTTCTTTTGATTCATTCTATTCTCTACTCCCGACAACTCCCAAACAAACTCTGGAAATTCTTCCAATTTGAAGGTAAAATCCTAGAGAAACTTATTGCTCAGCCTCCCATATATCATCCCTTCCCTTCCCTTTAATTTTCGTTTAAACTCTTCCCTTCTTTATCCCTCCCAACTCACAAACATACTTTGGATTTAATGTAAGGTAAGGGAAAGGGAGAGGGCGGAAGATTTAAGTTAAACTTCTATGAGATTTTTATAAAATGTATGATCATGATGCAATCCTCCAAATTTTGTTTGTTAGTTTCATTTCAAGCATGCTAACTGTTAGGGTGTGTTTGGTTGGGGGTAAAATGGGGTGGAAATTTTCATGTATGAGCTTCATGAATATTTATGTGAAAATTTCCACTTTAGTTTTACCCTCCAACTAAATATACCCTTAAAGTTGTTATGGTTCGCATACATTTTTTATGCTTGGAAATTAATGCATATATTCTCATTTCGGTGGTTATCCCTTTTATTTTGTAGATGAGTGCAGAATTCCAGTTGCCCACACCATTTATAGAGACTCGGCAGAGCTATTTTGCAAGGTATAGTAAGAAGTTGTCTCGTGATACGTGGGGGGTGGTGGATGTGTCATTAGAGAAGTTCTTTCCTTCTCCAACAACCAAATTTCGAAGAAGACCATCAGGCTGTTTGATTCAACAAATGCCAAATGGATTCTCTAAGGTTATCAAAATCTCCTTATGTCGTTTATTTATTTACTTTTTAGTTCAATTAAGCAGAAATTAATTAACATTCTCAGATGTACCCACAAAAAAAAAAAAAAAATTCTCACATCTGCTTTGTAATCCTCTCATATCACTAAAATAGAGCCAATTAAATAAATAACACATACATATCTAATGTCACTTATATTGTCCTCTCATATCTCGTTTATTTATTACCACTAAATACTATGTCTTTCGCTTTTTATATTGTCCACCAAGCAAATTCATTTTTTTTTTATGTGCAAATAATAATACTCGTATAATAATTTTATATTGCCAGACTAGTTTGGCGACTAATAGTTATAGGTCATATTTCTCCGTTGTTGTACATCCTTAGATTATATGGGTGGAGCATGTGGCAGAAGATTATAGCAGATTGAGCTCTCAATTCCAGCCGTTTGTCTCCTCAACTTTGGCCTTCGGTGCAACACGTTGGCTTGCTTCTTTAGCTCGATGGATTGAATGCAATGAAACTCTAACAGCGATAGCTGCCTCTCCCACAGATCATCTAGGCAAGTCTACAGTTTTTTCCTTTTCAAATCCGAACAATAAACTGAAGACTTTTTGAGAAGTGATTAGGAGACAAAGGGAAATTATGAGACATACATAGGATTAATTATAGTTTGTAGAGTTTTGATATTTGGATATAGGTTTTGGGATAAAAGTGCAAATGAGTGGGAATATTATATATATGATTGGGAAATTTGATGACTATGATACTAAGTGATAATACTGTTATCTACTAGAGATTCATATATAAATGAATGAATAATTCACATACTATTATTATTTATCATTGTAGTTATTCGATTCCTTAATTATAAGCAAAAAATCTCTACTCATTATATCGATGGACACCCAAAAGTGCTATGTACAGATATTATTTCTCTTAATTATAATATAACCTATGACCCTTTTTTTGCTTTGTTTGTTTTATGTGAAAATGGGACTTTTGAGTGTGCTCCAATTCCACTTTTTCCCCGGTAAAACATGATTGAATGTTAGTTGTGCTCCTTCTCATTCTGAAGATACTTATTCCAGTTTTCCTCAGCGGCTCACCCTACGGTCCTAGAGCCCCTTGAGGTAAAATGCTTGAATGGCATATTATTGGTTGTTTTTCACTTGGAAAGAGATGAAGGTGTAGGAATTTATTTTGTTAGGATTGAGATGAGAAGCTTTGTGTTACAAGAAAACATTCTAGTAATAAACTCTTCTATTTTTACAATATACGTAGCATGTTTAACTGCTTCAATATATGCTTGTTAAGAGAAACCAAGAAAAATGCTAATCAGCTTAGTTTTTCTTTGGACATAAACAGATGTGGATCTTGCACCAGTAGCAAAAACAAGTCTCTTACATGTGGCAGGTAGAATGGTGAGAAGCTTTACTGCTGATATTAGCGCTTCCTCAGATATCCAATGGACGCAAGTTGGTTCATTATTTGGTTCTATAGATATGAGGGTCAGGGTTAAGAGTAGTGTGCAAGAATTCGGAAGAACTCAAGGTTCAACGGTGATTTTTACTACTTCTGTTTGGCTTCCAGCCTCGCCAAAGCAATTATTCAACTTCCTTAGCGACCATGAATTCAGATTCAAGGTGTGTAAAGTATATCGGTCAAGTTAATTTCAGAAAAATAGAAAATTGGTTTAGTTTTTTCAATCTAAACTACCGTATTTGAAGCCTACTGAAAATTGGTTTAGTTAATTTAACGAGTTGCATGCATTGCCATTTTATTGTCATTAATTATTTTTAGTTTAGAAAATCATGTGAAGGGATGTGAATGGTAATTAATTAGCCCTATTATATATGTTGTGGTAGTCTTCATGTTAAATTATCAAGAAAGTAGTCTTCATGTTAAAGGGTATTTTTATCTACAGAGCAGCTCGTTATTATACTCCCATCTATTTTTTCATCTGAGATTTTATAAGATAAAACTTACATTTTAATTCTTTCAAAACAGCTTTGTTTTAGCATAATTTCCATATGTATTCATGTAATTTTTATTTTGCTAAGCCGCAAGTATGTTATCCTACGTGATACAATAAACCCGATTGTTTATTATGCCACTTCTCTACGTAGAAAGACAATGAACGAAAAGGTTGAAAATGGAAGGAAATCTTAGCCCAATGTGTATAAAACAGTAATATTTTAGGAAGGCATTACTACAGCAATTCTTATGTTCGTATTCTTGCCTAAAACTTTTCTATTGCATCTCAAATTTTATTTATTTTTCCGGATACTTTAGATTAGATTATTCGAGTTGTTATTATTCATTTTTAAATAGAGAATTTACTAGTAAGATTGGTACAATTATAATTTCAACTTAAATACTGTGTATACCAAATCTATTTTTCCAATAGGACCAATTGATTATCATGGCATGCATAAGGTCAATGTATTAACATATATCTTCTCACAATTTTTCATGTCTTTGCTTTTGTGGATTGATCATAGTGGGATATGCTTTCGAGTCAATTTCACATCAAGCAACTCACCTCCATTAGTCAGGGCAATGATCAAGGGAATCGTGTTTCTCTCGTTCAAGTTCAAGTAAGCTTTTTCTTTTTCTTCCACTATTCCTTTTATCTTTTCTCTTCTTAAAATCCAAATTCATATCCTTAAAAAATTTGTACCTAACATGTGCAATATCCTTGTGTAGACTGGTCAAGACCAGTATGGTACGTTCTTTTTGCAAGATAGCTACACAGACAAAACAGGTGCCTCCTATATTGTTTACTCCGCTGTGGAGAAATCGGCTTTAGCAAATCTTTTGAATGGAGGGAACCCTGATCATGTGGCTATCATGCCTTCAGGGTTCACTATCCTTCCTGATGGGATGTCATCATCAGGTGATGATGCTGATGGTGTTGGTGGTGGAAGTGGAAGTGGAAGCATTCTAACTATTGCATACTATATCATTCTATCGCTCACTGGTAGACCACTCTTCATCCCCCATGCAACAGTTTCTATATTCAGGCAAATTATCAATGACACTCTCACTGTTATAAAGAATGCAATACTCTAGTCTATAACAGTGTCTGATCATAGACAACTCGGTGTTGGAGTGAAGTTTTATAAGCAGCTTATATTGTCAACATTTGAGTTCGGGATGTGTTGTGAAAGATACTTAAGACTTTATTTTGCTTTATGTTCTGTGTCTTTTCCCTGCTGAAAGAACAGCTTGAATTTGGAGCCCTTCAAGTTATTTTCAAGTTTAGTTTATGTTTTGTTGCTCGATCTTTGAAATGTTTGGAGCTTTTGAACTTTATATTGGTTAATTACATTCTGCTTATAGCATGTGACTGAGTAAAACGTGTTGATTCGGGGTGATATGTAAATTCAGCTATTTTAGAAAACATGGGGCTTCTGCAGTAGTACCTGCGAGTTGGAAATTATCATCATGCCCCTTGAACAGATACCGTTGATTTCAAGCGTTTGTTAGATCAACGGTCTATGTTTTTATAAACTTTATAATTGGTGAAATTTCCAAAAATATACCGAAAGGTAAGTGTAAAAAGACCCGATGAAGCTTTCAATGTAATTGTTTGGTAAAGTTACTTTCACTGGGGATAAAGAGAAATTACACAAAAATTATGGGATACATGTATCATTCTTATCTAAATGGCCATGATAATTCCTAACTTTCCAGGATGTTTTGGAATGTTATAGAAACTGCAAAGTCTTGAAGAGCTTAACTTAACTTTCTTGTTACATGAGTCTTAACCTGTTCGTATTGCTCTTTTAATATATTTATCACTTTATAAGCTGCAAAAATATTTAATGCGTAAAAAGTAATTTTGTTGTCATTTATATGTAAATAGGAAACTTGAATAATAATAATAATAATAATAATAATAATAATAAAGAATTAACATTGCATTAGATAAACATAATTTTACATATTAGAAGTATGAGACTGATGTGACTAATTTTGAATTTATATTGTCTATACGCTTTTTTTAACACAATAAATATATATGTTGTACTAGAGTTATTATAATTCTTTAGTAAACTTAACTACCTATTTGTCTAAAAGATTTTATAATATAGTACCATCTTTTAAAATAAAATGACAACAACACTAATAATCGCATGATAATTTGTTTTCAAATAATTATTACCAATAATGGAAATTAACTATTTTATAAATTGATCATAAAGGTTTGAGAGAATAACTTTGTGTTCATTAGGATAGCAATCGACTAGAAATCTCCCCAATCCCTATCCCAAGACTCCGACTTGTTTTCCACCCTCATCTTCACTACCTGTAGGGAGCGGAAATCCACAGGAACAGTGAAAAATATTTTAAAATAAAAAATGTAAAAATAGCTTAATTATCCCAATATTTAACAAGAAAAACTTAAAAATAATCAAATATATAAGGTGGATCCAAGTTTTAAAAACACAACTATAACAGTAAGTTTGAGAATGACTAATTTAATTTATTTCATTTTTTTAATTAAAAAATAATAATAATTAAATATATTTAGATTTACAAAAATTGCCTACAATACATCTACTTTGCACTATTATATAAGGGATAAATATATCATTTGGCTAAACTGGCCACAGAGGAACTTTGTTCCCATTCCCTCTCCGCAAAAAATTTTCCCAAAAATGGGGGTTTGAATACAGGGGATCCCTGTAGATATTTGTTGCAATTTCTATTCCCATCCCTAGTGTTCATTTCATACAAATTATATTATAGAATAATAAAACTCCAAAGGTTGGAAACATGGTCGTAAAGTGAAAATACTGTCAATGTAATAAGTGCTAATTTTAGGGTAAATTAGTGTAATTATTCCATAAATATAAATAAAAGTTTTAATTATAATGTCATTATATTTTATTGAAAATAGTTCCATTTCCAACAAATTATTGATATAATTATATAATTCACAATTCATTAAATCCATATAAGTCAAATGCAGTCTACTTTCCTGCCCAAAATTTTCCCTCATATGCATTATTATATCATTTTATCCTTTAAGGATTCTGCCCTTGTGGTAACTATAGTCATTTTTTTTTTGGTTCAAAATAGCAAGAATTTTATTCTATAAATAGAAATGGGACTATATATCTCAAAGTATATACATAGGAAGTTCCCAAAGACTAAACCACAGGCATTAACAATCTGAAAGAGTAGAAAGATATCAAATACAAAATAAAAGAGAATATATTGAATTGAGTTGTGGCAAGGACACTTACTCTTAACCCTTCATCTTTGGCGCCTCTTTTCTTTACCATTCAACCTTTAGAATGAAAAGCTTGTGATTTCTTCCAAATCCTAAAAGGGACTTTAACAAGCATGGATTGGGGGTTTATTAATGAAAAGTTTATCAATGAGGGAGTACTTCTCAATTATGGAACAATTCGTGAAATCTGCTTCCTAACGCAAAACTTCCTTATTGGCATTAGGATCATCCAAGTGCCCTATTGTAGAACTCGTGGTGCATAGCCTTGCAATTGGCAGCAATTAATTTTGGAAGTAGTGGTTGTGCTGTAGAGTACACAAGTGTTGTCATTGTTAGTATGATAGAGGAAGTTGTGGCTAATAATGGAGAGGATTGGGGCTTATTATTGGCCATGAGACCAATAACCATTTTTGAAACCGAAGCTATTGGAGCAATGTACCAATGGAGGCAATAAAGCGATAGAGGCTGCATTTAATTGGTTGGCTTCATGGATAAATAGAGTTGAGGGAACAAGGGAAGCAAAAAGTGAAGTGCAAAAAGGGGATAAGGTAAAGTTGATGACTCTACCAAAGAGAAATAGTGCTAATTGGAGAGGAATAAGTGAGGGATGTCACTTATGCAGGGCGGGGGCGAGAAGTGTCTCCCCACTCCCCGTCCCCGCGACCCCAAACCCTCCTCGCCCTTATCCCTAATCCTCGACACGGGGAAACTTTTTCCCCAATCCCCATTCCCTACCTCCTCGCAAGTCCCCACGAGAAAATTGAATCAACTTTCGTTTTTGACCTCTCACCCCCCAAAAAAGCTGTAGATGCAACAGAAAATAAAAAGTAGAAGCAAAGGCCAAGGCTTCCCAAAGTTATTACATGACGGTGGCATAGTGCTCGAACGAGATTTGGCTGCAGTGGCACGTCGCAATCTAGCTGTGGACCATGCACTGCTAGGTAAGAAGAAGTGGAATAGCAAGGTGAAGTTAGGGTTGGGGAAGAAGAAGGGGAAGTAGGGGAAGAACTTAAAGAAGAAAAGGAAGTGGGGAATGGCGCACTCACAACTCTCTGTCCACAGTCTCAGAATCTAAAATTTCGAAATAGGAAAAGAATAGTTATGTTAATTTAGAAATATTTTTAGTTATTAAATTAAATAAATATGTATGAAAATTGAAATGTCATAATAATGGGTATTCATTAAGGGCAATTTAGTTTCTTCATACTTATTGGATCTCCGCAGGGCAGGGAGGGTGATCCCCACCCCCATCCCCATCCCCATCCCCGCAGGGGAAAAGCCCCCTAATTCGAGGCCCTGAATGGAGCAGTCCCCATGGGGATCTCCACTAGATAGGGAATTTTGACATCCCTAGAAAGAGCCACACTAGACAGAGATAACTTTAAGTATCAGATCACATTAGAAAACCCTAGGAAGGGCCCTATTCTACAGAGTAATTAAATATAATTGTTTGTTTGTTATTTTTCCTTAATATCACATTTTATCTTTATTTCCTATCACATTAATTATAGTAATTACTTTCTTTTCATCTTTGCTTTTTTGTTTCTTTTTCTCATTACCTTCTTTCTTTTCTTTTAATAGATATTATCTTTTAATCATTTTTTTTATTTCCTTATTCTTCATTTCTGATTGCCTTTTCTTGGTTCTCTTTGCTTATTTACTTTCTTTTCATCGTTGCTTTTGTTTTTGGTTTTATTATTCTGCAGATCTCTATAACTTTACTAAATTTTTAATAGATTCCTATAGTTTAAAAATTTGGAATTAAATCCTATAGTGAATAAAAATTTGTAATCAGATCCCTATCTATATTCACCATTAAAAAAACATGTGATATAATAGAATATTCCGCAAATATTCCTTGTTCATCTCCCTCATTCCCTCCCAACACAGAACTCGAAAGAAGTTAATGAAGTGAATAGAACTCGGAATTTATAACTCAAGGGGCAATAAATTAATACTCATTCTCACCTCCTAACACGAAATTTGAAAGAAGTGAACAGAACTCAGAACTTGGGGGGGGTAATAAATTAGTACTTTTTGATACTTTCAGGTTCTATTTTCTAAGTTCCAAGTTCTGTGACTAGTGTATGGGTGCAGTATTGCAATCTAAATCTTTAGATGAGATAATGTGTGGTGCACCTTATTTGGGATGATACACCATAAAATACACCCTACACTATCTAATATTTTTTTAATGGTGATTAACTTCAAGGACTTGATTACAAATTTTTATTCATTCTACGGATTTGATTACAAAATTTTAAATTGTAAGACCTAATTAAAAATAAAGTGAAACAAAAGAACCTGCAAAGTAATTAAACCTTTATTTTCTGATTCCTTATTATCGATTCCCTTCTTTCTTTTCTTTCCTACTAGATGCTATGGAGCACCTTGGTGCACTATGCTCCCGCCTTCTATTTCACTTTCGGATGTCCCTCTAGGTGGATGCTGTGGTGTACCATGCACCAATCAATAACCACATTCAGAAATATGGTTAAATTCATTTTAAAGTGTAGTTAAACATATATACACATAGCCCTCCTCCTCCTCCTCTTCCTCCTTCTCTTCCTCCTCTTCTTTTTTCTCTCCTGCTTGCCCCATTACCACCCCACCCAGCATCACCGCTACCTCTGACTTCTCCTCACATGTTTCCAACTCTAGCAAATGGCTAGGCTTCATGGCGGCTGCGTGAATCCAAGCCATCTCCAACAACAACTACACCTTCTCAAACTACTTTGTGCCCTTAAGAATCCCTCACACACCTTCGACACTTTTCAACCTTGCTAACCTCACGTTCAACCTCCACAACTTTAGTTTCCATGTTGCGACTTTGAAGCAATGGTTCGCTAATCCACTGCACCTCAATGTCAAGAACAAATCCCGTGAGGCATGGCCGGAGTTTGGTGCTAAAAGGGATAAGAAAATGGCATTGGACCACCCCCCCATACACAGAAGCACACGTTAGTGTGCCATCACCAACCTTAATACTTTGTATCCTACCATGCTATGAAATGGATTTAGAAAATGTAGGACCAACAAAAGAGACAGAACAAATAAGAACTTCAAGATGAAATCTAAGCACAAGTGTGACGACAAGATGTTAGCACTTACAAGGAGGGAAGGCAGTGGTGCCATCGACTTGGAGTTGGCTTTGGCACCCTACGTCATGGCAAGGCTTGAGTCCATGTTGAGTAGGTCATGGATCATAGTAGTGAGGGAGTAATTTAGTGGCAATTGATGGCAATGAGACTACACTTAAAGAATTTCAATTAACCACATTTTGCAAAATGTGGCTAAATGATTCAAAATGTATTTTAATGTAAGGAGCACCATACAACCCAAGTTACGAGTGGATAGCAGAATCCAGCCCCTCTCTAATACATAATGCAAGAGGTCTATTGGTTTTCTTATTTTTCTAGTTATTATATTGTTCTAACAAACGGATAGCGTAGACCTGCGCATTTTGCACGGCCTTCAAGGTTTCCTTTTGTAGGATTTTGTTTTGCTCATCTCAATGTCGAGAAAGTTTGCTTTGCCGTGAACTGCGAAAATACAAGCAAATATTACTCGAGAAGCTTAGCAGGAGATCAAATTATAGCGACTGGTGACAAATTGGTCCACGATTATTCTTCCATTTTAGTTTACTAAATGGCAGCTTGGGGGTCGAGATTCTCGATGAAATTTTCTCTCTCTTCGATTTAAATTTCCTTTCTTAACATTTTTTGTTCCTTCTTTTTTTTTTTTAATAATACCATTGGGCTTAGAGAAGCTGGTTACCCATAAACTCTATTTTAGGTGGTACATCCCTACCATCAGACCAAGCGCACCAACTCCCCATTTCTTATCTCAGTTAGAACCTTGTTTATTGTAATGATGGTGTGGAACCAATTTTCTGACTCCTATTGTATGGACTTTTTATGGTGCCATCCAACATGCACCATTGCTGGAGTAAGGTACACCACACACTTTGCTTTAGCTTCATTCAGTGTGCATAAAAAGTGTAGCTAAATGCTGAAATGTGGCTAAATTTGAAATGTGGCTAAATGACGGTGAATTTAGCCACACTTTCTAATGCATTTAATTATACTTTTGACATTTAAACACACTTCTTGAAAAAATGCGTGATACACTTGACCATAACATCCACATTTTTCACTTCAAATATATAATCATATGCTGCTTCTCAATGAATGTGATCTGATTTTTTATTTGGCCGCTGCTAATGTATGCTTTTCAAGTACTAAAAGTGTCGATTAAGATTTAAATTGAAGTCCCTTCTTTTATATAGTCTGACTAAGGCCGGGTGGAATTTGTTAGAAAATGTTGAAAGTACTGTGTGATGTAAGATAAGTAATTAATCTTCACATTCGACATTACAGCAACGTAATCAGGGTAGACTACAAGTTTCTAGTCAGGGGGCTGACGAACCATTATCGTCGTTGTATTCTCGAACCATTGTCTGACACAGGGTTGGAGTACTAATCGTGGACTTAAACGCAGCATCGCCACTACAACGGCGTGGAGAATCTTGAACCTTTTCTATCACCCAGCACGAGGCCAAGAACCAAATGTGTTCATTTTTTTGCATTCCCATAATTTAATGTAAAAAGAAGAAATGACGATGTACCCGTACATTCACTAGTTTACTATAGCGGTGCAAAATTTAAGAAATTTGCCAATATAATCAATCAGATTGGAATATTTCAAAGTATAGTTATTTTACAAAGAGAAGTTCAAATAAAAAAGATTCTACTAAAAGAAGAGAGTAAATAAAACCCTCACATAAATAAACAAGCTTACTTTTTAAGTACTTAAGTATGACAATTTCTACCGCGATCCAAAGAAACAGATTTTGAAAAATAACCAAATTGAACACTAGAATCACATTCCATTGGTTTGGTTACTTTCCAGTGGAAAGGCCCAAACCATTGTTTCAACGAGAAAAGAATAAACATCTACCGATAAACTTGTCTGATTAACAACAGGCTGCTAAATTTGGGGCGTAAATTAAAGAAGCCAAGCAAAAGTCAAATAAATTTGGAGAAATAACTACCTAAGCTTGCCTATTTATGGGAGGGTTTGATCAATATGTATGCCAAAAAAATTAATAATCTAGTATTGATCAAAATGCAATCATTATGGCTCCAGTGAACAAATATAACAAATAAAACTGACCCGATGGTACAATTTTAGCTTTCATCATCTTCTAGGAAGGATATCTGAGAATGAGAAATCATGAAAAGGTGGTCCTGTAGCAAGAAAGTATCCTAAAAGTAAGTAACAAATTTCCAATATAAATTTTGATTTATTCCAAATCAGAAGAAAGGCAGTTCATGTCAAACAGAAAATTCAGATTCATACAATCAAACCACAGGCAGGAGTTGTGTGTGCCAATGCAGGTGCAAGTGTGCAATGAAGTTAGGCAGTGGGAAAACAAAATATAATTCTCTTCTGCTCCACATGCACTCTCAAATGTGAAAGCATGCAATGTAATGCAGATAAAAGAATAATGGAGAGGAAGCAAAACATCCTTCACCTTCTTGTTCCCCTAAAATGTAAAATGGAACATGAGCAATCATCTTTGCTGCCCCTTCATTCCAGTTTATGCTGCCAACTTTCTGTGCAGTGCCTTGTGAAGATCGTGAAGGCCCTAATATGGATGAACATATAGCAGGGTCATTCATCAAACCCAGGAAATCACATGCACGTCTCCACACCCTCGCATCTGAAATTCGAGACCGAGCCACCTGAAATGTTGATCCTTAATTAGAAAATAATCACGCCAATGCCTTATGCTTTGCTCTATGAAACCAATGGAAATACCTTGCCCAAGGATACACGTGCTCTTGGTAGTAATTCTTGATGATGTGTAGCAAGCTTTGCAATGGCCGTTACAACGAAACATAAAAGCCTGGACTGTGATGACTGTCTGTAGGTATCCTTATCAGGACTAAGGGATACCTCCTGCGTCATGCCCAGACGACTTCCAAGTAAACAAAGAAGATCAAGTCATCAAACAATTACCCAAGAAATATCTCAGAACTGGAAGAAACAAGTTGGATCTTACATCATACCTTGAGGAGAGGTTTTCATACAGAAGTAGTTCTAAACTCTCAAAAAGTTCACGAGCTTCATCTTTGTGAGATTCACCGCCTCCACCATGCTCTCCAATGGCCCAACATATTTGCAATGCTAATTCTGTCTAGAGTAAATTCAATGAATTCTTAACACAAGAGCATTACATCACTCTCCAGGAAATAGTTAAATTAGTTGTTGACTAACCTTTTCTGGGCTGTCATAAGCTTCTCCAAGTCTGTCCATTATAGGTTTCTGCAATAAATTCATATGAGCATAAGCTTTGTAAAACAGAAAATGGTCACTGCTCTAAAATCACAGCGCTAAAGGCAAATGTGGCAGTACTTTAAATATAAAAAATGAATACAACTTTAAGAAGCACCAATATTGGGCACAAGGTACAGCCCTTCACAAAAAATAATTATGTTGTGTAAAGTACAGGCACACCATTTTGGTGCCGAGTACATGAACATGTATCTGTGTCAAATCTTGTATGACACATAAATGACGGGCATCTAATCATGTTCAATTTAAAAATTATATTTGCAGAATACAACATAGATATGGTCATTTAAAATTTCAAAACAAGATAAATAAATAAATAGCACACAAACAATTTTTAATATCGAACAAAGATAATAAGGCATTGTTGATGCTTATACATATGGTATTAAGAATAACAGATCTTTCTTTTTAAATTTTTAATTATATATGTATCTCACATCCGAGTCCTACTGTCTTTAAAATTTGTTGTGCCTCCCATATTTGTATTGCGTCATGTTCCCTGTCTGTCAGTACATGTGCTACATACATAACACAATCTTCACATTCACAAATCACAATATTAATGATCTCACTAACTGTCTTCTGATATATCAAGTAGATCCATGCAGATCCCCAACTACAAGCCGAACTATATGCGGTGTAAAATAAAAATAATAGTAGTACATCGTCAGAAAGATACCTTTAAAAGGGCTATAAAGTTTGGGGAATGCTGAAACGTAGAGAGCATAAACTCCAAAAGCCGTTTACGGACCTGAAAGCACAGTAAAACAGAATATAATGTGATGAGTATGAAATGAAAACTTAATCCACAAAAACAGAAATTGAAAGACAGAATTCAAAACAACATCAGGGTAATCAAAGGTGAAAGTGCCCTTAAGCTGAACTAGGGGGCTTTTAACACCTTGTGGCAAGTAGTGCTAAAATAAAGCATGCCTTATTGAAGGAAAGCATTAACATCAGAAAAACAAAACAGTAAAATATATGGCTATTTTGCATTTATTTTCCACATAGATTAACTACTCTTGGAGAAGATTCAAAGCAAAAACAAAAGATTAAGATGTTTAATTGGCGATCTGGAGCTGGATAGCAATAATCCGGTGGCTATGAGGCACAGAACAATCGCCCAAAAAGGTGAAAATCCGCCGGTGGGGGCAGAAGCAGTGGTATGAAGGCGAAAAAGTTGCCAGAGCGATGACACAATAGTGGTTGGAGTGATTAACAGAGCAAGAGAAGAATGGAGAGAAAAAAGTTAAGCTGCTAGAGAAGATCCCCAGTTTTGATAGCTTGAAATTTTCAAAGCATAACCAAAAATGGAGTTCCAATTTTTACTTATCAACTCAGCAATGGAACAGTGATGGGACAGGTTACACAGGATGGTACCCCTCTAATACTATGTTGAACTTGTATAAAAATAAAAGAGAAGGAGTGTAACAACAATGTGTGGCAGAATAGTTTTAATTATTAGGCTCAATGCTTGAGTGATTGTGCATTTAGCATATTGATATTTATAGATAAGAAGAAATAAATACAGCTAATTTTTACAAGAACAATAATAAAAACTTAAGCTATTCCCTATGACTCGTGTTATTCCAATGCCATGACTTCTATTATTTCAATGCAATATTCTTATCGTTCCCAATACCAATAGGGCACAACCCTATAGTCACATCATCAATTCTAACGCACACCTTTTGAACAACGAATCTACAATTGATTATCACCAAACTTGTTCAGCTTGCTCAAACCTCAGAAAGAGACAAGAGGAAAGAAAAAAGCCAGCAAATTTCATTGCACTCAGCTAGACTGCTCCAGCAGAAGTTTCAACAAATGGAAAGCCTGAATTAACAAATGCCTTGTCTGCACTCAGCAGAAGCTATTAAACACAGCTTCTTGGATTTTTAAATGCCAGTTCTTAAAAGCAATTCTAACACATAATGATGAGAGCAGATATAATCAATACCTCATAAGAAAATATCTTGTCTGGAAATATTGTATCAAATCTCGACATAAGCAGCGGAATCAATGCACAGATCAGAGCTGAAAATGAATTTTTAAGAGGAAACAAACTGTAAAAGCAGCCAGGTCATGAATATATCTCCTACAGTGCATTAGTACAGATCCTGAGAACAAAATTCTCAGTGCAAGGGACCAGTCAGATGAGCATTGAGGGTGCATGAACAAAACTTACAATCATTGACATTGCGCAATGCTATGGAGAAGTACACATCGAGAAGATGAGGTGCCATGCTAAGCACTGCTTTCAGCCTATCAGAGTAAGGACTATTAACTGCAGCTTGCAATAGAGCGGTCATCACTGGAGATGACCACGGACGTTCTGACATGCAATAAAATTTACATTAAGAACATAAATGAAGCTTAGCACTAAACAGAAACCCTAGAATTGTAATAGAGTTACAGTATCAAACAGATTTGGAAGGATATTAACCTTTCCAAGCTTAGAAAGCACTATTAGTGACAGCAAACTTCTTATGAATCTTTTGTTCGAAGTGACTAAAGACAACTTGAATTTGAATTTGAAATTTAAACTGACAAGAACCAGAACAAATTGAACTAAACAATGGTTAATAATAAGATAAAAGGTAACCATACAGCGATACCATCATTTTCATCCTTCAAAAGCTCAAGGAACAAAGGATCAGCTACATCAACTGCACTGCTATCCTCAGATTCAGAATCTCCTCCACCATCTTCAATAGTTGAACCGGTATATGCTTCATCCATAAGGGCAAGTAGCATCTACATATAATTTTTTTGAAAAAAAAGACCCACCAAATTCACCTAACTTGCAGATTTATGCAACAGTGACTAGACTTTCCCAAATTTAAAGTACAGAAGATAACCTTAGGAGCAGTGTTTTTCTGAATCGAAGCTATGCTGTTCCCAATAAGTGGTCCTGAGCTTCTTTCCACCCTTTCCAACGCCACTACCAAAACTAGAAAAGATGGGCAAGAAAATGACTTATTGAAAAAGATGTTGCCACGCAGACAATAAATAAAACACATCCTAAAATCCTCAATCTTATTACAAGTAGTGTCCACAGTATCCATCTATTTTCCTCTGTGTTTTTTGTTCATTACTGAAGTGAAAGTCTCTGCTTCCTGCTTTTTCTATTTTACTATTTTATATTGGGGAGGGGCCCCTATAGGCTGATGTTGAACAATGCAAAGGCAAATGCGCCTGAAAGGAATCTAAACATGTTAAGTTGTGCTGACAACTTTTTTGCCCTATCTTGTTTATATGTTGAAAACAACAACCAAGCATTTTTTCAACAAGGTGAGACCATAGATAAATGGGTCAAACAACGCCATTGTGACCTATGATAGACCATGATTATAGGCAAGCTATTTAAATTTAAGTCCTTCTCCATGTGACTCTAGCTAATGGACCACCCTTCATCTGGTTTACTCTCATTACTAAGGCTTCTACAGGTCTTCTCAATATAACCAAACCACTTAAGGTGAGATTATACCATATTTTTAACAATAGTGCTACCCTAGCTTCCTTTCAAATGCATTCTTTCATTTGCAATCCTGCCATGTTTAGTATGTTCACTCATCCAACGCAAAATTCTCATCTCTACAACATTGAACGTAATCTCTTGTTAGCTTTCTACTGCCCAACATTTAGTCCCAAACAACATCACAAGACTTATAGTTGTATGGTAAAATTTTCCCTTGACCTTGAGTAGCACTTATCTATCACAAATAATATCCAAAGAATTTTCCCATTTCATTCACCCAACTTCAATTTCAATCCTGGGTTTTACATTTCCCTTTTATCTCCTCATCACTTTGTACGATGGACCCAAGATACTCAAATCGTATGGCTTGTGGTATGGCATGGTCTCCAATTTTAACCTCTAAGCAAGAGTTAGCGTGCCGCCGAGCAAACTTACATTCTATATACTTCATCTTGCTTTTACCTCACATACTTTCAAAGCTAGTCTCCACGGGTCTAACTTCTCATTAATTTCCTTTATCAACTCTCCAACTAGGACTATATCATTTACAAAAATATATGCATCATGGCATAAATTCTTGGATATGTTCAATGAGCACACTAAAGACCAAGGTACAGTGACAGGGACTTAAAGTTGACCCTTGATGTAGTCCTACAATTATAGAAAAATCTTTTGTGATACCACCTTGTGCTTTCATACTAGTTGTCACTGCATCATACATGCTTTATATTGTTCAAATATAAGCAATACAAACTTCTTTCCTCTCCAAAAGCTTCCACAAAACCTCTCTTGTCACCCTCTTATAAAAACCACGTGTAAGTGTATTTTATTTCGTCAATGTCTCTCTGTCAACCATCATAGCAAGTATAATGCTACCATGGTTGACCTCCCAAACAAAACCAAATTGTTTTTTATTATGTGGATCTCTTATCCTAATCTCCACTAAACTATTCTCTCCCATAACTTTATAGTTTGGAGGGTAGATCAGATGAAGAATAGTCCAATAGCTAGAGATAGAAGGAAACCTAAAAAAACCATAGGTGAAACTATTAAACAAGACCTAGACTTTAATGGCTTAAACGTAAACATGATTCATGATAGAGTACTATAATGTCGTCTAATCCATGCACTAAAGTGATTTTCTTTTTCACCCTTTGATTACTACCACTTGATCCTCGAAACCGTATCTTGCCAATTTATTTGTACTCCCCTCTGAACTCGTGCGTCCATAACCAAAACCCAATGTTGAGTAGTCTAGCTCTCTCTAGGAATGACTTTGCAATCCATACAAAGCTTTCTATCCGATTTCTTTATTAAAAAGAAATTGATTTTAGAGCATGTCTCCTCACTTTTGTACATGATAAGATGTTCTTTCTACTTCTTAAGACAAGTGTTAGCTACTATAAAAACAAAAACTAATGAAAAATCTAAAATAGTTTTACCCCTTGCACTTGCTTCCCCTAGACTATATCCCCTATGTAAACTCATGCATCCTCTAGATTTGCTCCCCACATGACAACTCCAATCCCCTCCTAAGAAAACATTATAAATTGTATCTTTGTGGTGCTCTTCTAACCAATGGTAATTCCTGAACTAAACATTATAAACTCTCCCAAAATTGTATCTTGTGGTGCTCTTCTAACCCTACCAATGGTGCATATGCATTAATAATATTAAAAGTATCTCATTCTACTAAGAACATTAGAGCTATGATCCTATTGTGGTGCTCTTCTAACCCTACCAATGGTGCATATGCACTAATAATATTAAAAGTATCTCATTCTACTACAAACATTAGAGCTATGATCCTATCTCCTAACCTTCTTACATCCACAAAGCTTGAAACCTAAAGTGACTAATTCTTTTACCTTTTCTCCAATCCACTAAGAGTTAATCCTCCTCTTAATCATGATGTCTAATATTTATATTTACATTGATTTACCAACAAGTATATCGACATTTCGAGTTCCGAGTCAAATTCCCTTCTCACAGACCAATGTCTTTATCCATATCCATTCACGAAAGTGTGGGACTCTCAATAATTATCACTACACCCAGGCATCAGTGCAGCGGCTCTTACTCATTTGATACTATACTTGAGCAACACAATGCTTACAGGAGATAATATACCATTTACACAATCACATTGTTGATCCATGTCATGAAGATTCAACATAGTTCAACTTTACATAAGTGCTTTGATGCAAATCTTTACATAGGAAATCCCAGGTCCGGATAAAAGAAAAGGGTTATGTTAGTTACTCGGGGCTCTTCAAATATAAGAAAAATCAGAAGTATAAACCTTTTCTATAAAAATGTAAAAGTAAACAAGACATAAATGCTCATATAAACTTACTTGGCAGGTCTAATAAATATGGGAATAATGGAATAAATGATCCAGGTGACATCAATCCTGGAAAAGCTTTCAAAAATTGTTTCTCTAATCTGCAAGAGGAGGAATAAAAATAGTTTGTCAAAATCCCTTTGCTATTAGGCACACTAACACCACAATGCAACGACATACAAGTTCGTGAAATATCTATGTGATGTTTCATTTTAGGCTTCTTTTCATTTTAGCAAAGATTTCTGTTATGCAACATGTAAAGAAGGGACTGAGGGTAAGGGAAAGGGGAACAATTTTTTATGGCTTGAATAATAATTCAAATAAAAGGGCAAGACATTTAGCTTCTATCAGATGGAAACTGAATAATAATTCAAATATAATGTTTTAGCCGCTTTTGTTTTTGTGGAGTGGGGGGGAGGGGTAAAAGAATAATTTCATTATGATAAAAGGAAAATGAATAAAAAGAGACAAGAGAATAAGAGATTGTCCTGTAAAAACAAACATAAAAGCAAAATAGAACCAAAAAAAAGAAACATAAATGTTGCAAAGTCACACAGTCCCTAAACACATTAGTAAGGAATGACCATTGGCTTTATACCAAGCAGAAGTCAAATGCTGATACAGACCCCAGGTTTGGCAAGGTTTATTCTAGGCAGAAGAATAGAAGTCATGGGCTGGCTTTAGGCCCAATAGGAGGATAAGGACAAAACTTTAGTTGATTATGCTGAGTTGTGAGGAGAGAGAATGAGTGGGAACAAAAAAGGCACGTTGGTGTCTATATTTAGGAGAGAAAAGAGAGAGAGGAAAGATCAGATATTTGGTGAGAGAATTTTGAGAGGCAAAAGGGCTCCTCTATGCCCAGAACTTTTACCCTATTTTCTTGTATTTCTTCTTGTTCTTATTTGAATTCCATCAAGCTCTGAACCAGTTTTCACACTGAAATCCTGGTTCAGACATATTCAGCATTTCTACTCTTCTTTTTCTGTTTTATTTGATACTAGTTTTAACAACTGGTATCAGAGCATCTCCATTCTTGAGGGCTCTGTGAATGGCTTCACCACGTGCTACAATGGAAGAAAGGATGCAGGAGCTGGAGCGCTTGACTGGCTGCCATGGAAAGGCGTCGGGAGGAGCGAGGGAAAGCCATGGGCCCAGTAGCGCAGAGACTGGGGCAGTTGTTGAGGGAGAGAGACGCAAGCCCACCACCGGAGAACCCACCACCGCGTCGGAATCTGGAGCGTGAATACCCACCAGAACATGTGGGAACCCCACCACTGGACCACAACCGAAACCAACCAAGAAGGAACCTGAGGCGGCAGGAACCCACAAATGACCCATGGGGGGCCGATCGAACACCAAGGAGACAAGAATTAGGGAGGAAAATAGAGCTCCCTTTGTTTTCGGGGGATGATGCTTATGGGTGGCTAGCAAGGGTTGAGAGGTTCTTTAGGTTCAATGCTGTAGAAGATGATGACAGAATGGAGTTGGTAATGGTGGCGATGGAGGGAGAAGCCCTCATTTGGTATCAATGGTGGGAAGAACAGGTTCCCTTTCCCACATGGAGAGAATTTAAAGAAGACCTCATTAAGAGGTTTCAACCTGGGGTAGCTCGCAACCCCATGGGACCACTGCTGAAACTGAGGCAGACTAACTCTGTTTTGCAGTACAGAAGGGAGTTTGAAAAGGCTGCTAGTGCCAAGAAAGACCTGGAACATGAAGTGATGATGTGTATTTTTATCAGTGGGTTGAAGGAGGAGATTCAAGCAGAGCTTAAGGTGGGTCAGTTCAGGTCATTGTCAGCTTTGATGGACAAGGCTCTGGAGTTGGAAGAGAGGAATATAGCATGGAAGGAAGGAGGTGTGAACAAGTTTCTAAGGGGGGGAAGCACTTCCAGGGTTAACCCAACCCCTAGGGTCCTTGGAACACATCCCCAAGGGGAAGGAGGAGCAAAGGCAGCTTATGAGGAGAGAGGAGGAAGAACTGGACAGGGGAGTAGGGGGGGAAGGAATAGGACAGAACCAAGGAAGCTATCTCAGGAGGAGTGGCAAGATAGACAAAGACGTGGGCTGTGTTTTAAATGTGGAGAACATTGGGACAGGGATCATATTTGTCCCATGAGAAGAATGCAACTCATTTTAGTAGAAGAGAAGGAGGAAGAGCAAGAAGGAGAAGCAGATACAGCTGCAGAGGATGTGGAAGAAATCGTGGAGGAAGGGGAGGCAAGCATGAATAATATGAAGATTTCCATTAATAGTTTGGTGGGGCTTACCTCCAATAAATCTTTCAAGGTGAGAGGGGAGATACAAGGAAGAAATGTGGTGGTGCTAGTGGATAGTGGAGCCTCAGGAAATTTTTTGGCCACTAAAATAGCTAAAGAGTTAAAGTTGAAGGTGAAGAAAATTCCCACATTTACTATTGAGGTGGGCAATGGCCAAAGAGAAAAGGGGGAAGGAGTATGCTGTGGGGTGGAATTAGTGGTGCAAGGAATTAGCATTAATCAGAATTTTTTCCTCATGGAGATGGGAGGGACGGAGGTGGTGTTAGGCATGGATTGGTTATCTAGCCTGGGAAAGATTCAGGCAGATTTTAGGGAAATGGCATTCCAGTGGAAAGAAGGAGAAGACATTCGAGAAATTGTGGGGGACCCTTCACTATGCAAGGCTCAAGCTTCGTGGAAAGCAACCTTGAAGGTGTTGAAAGAAGATGGTGAGGGATATTTTATTACTCCATGGCAAGAAGCACCAACCGAGGGAGAAGAAGCAGGAATGCCATGTGAGATCCAGGCTGTGATGCATGAATTTGCTGCAGTATTTCATGCACCTAAGGGATTACCTCCACGAAGGGAGTATGATCATGCAATTGTGCTGAAGGAAGGAGCGGCTATCCCCAACATTCGGCCATATAGGTATCCCTATTACCAAAAAACTGAAATTGAGAAAATAGTTAATGAAATGTTACAAGCTGGAATTATTCAACATAGTATCAGCCCCTTTTGTAGCCCTGTCATACTAGTTAAGAAGAAGGATGGAGGGTGGAGGTTTTGTGTGGATTATAGAGCTCTTAACAAAGTCACTATTCCTGACAAGTTTCCAATTCCGGTTATAGAAGAACTATTAGATGAGTTGGGGGGAGCTCAAATTTTTACTAAATTGGATCTCAAGTCTGGTTATCATCAAATAAGGATGAGGGATGAAGATGTAGCCAAGACAGCTTTTAGAACTCATGAAGGACATTATGAGTTCCTAGTCATGCCATTTGGCTTGACTAATGCTCCTTCCACTTTCCAAGCCTTGATGAATAGAATCCTCAAACCGTTTTTGAGGAAATTTACCTTCGTATTCTTTGATTACATCTTGATCTATAGCCAAACAATGCAACAACACGTGGAACATTTGAGAAAGGTGTTGGAGTTGCTTCAACAGCATCAGCTCTATGTTAATAGCAAGAAGTGCAGTTTTGGGCAGCAAGAACTAGAGTATTTGGGACACATAATATCAGGATCTGGGGTAGCAGCAGATCCTAAGAAGGTGGAGGCCATGGTCGATTGGCCTGTACCCCAAGATCTCAAGAGTCTGAGAGGATTCTTGGGTCTCACAGGTTACTACAGGCGGTTTGTGCAAAATTATGGGAAGCTGGCTCAACCTTTAACTCAATTGTTGAAGAAAGAGGGTTTCAAATGGGGGAGTGAAGCTCAGTCTGCTTTTGAGAGGCTAAAAGGAGTTATGGTGAGTTTGCCTATGTTGGCGCTCCCATGTTTTGACAAGGCATTTGTGATTGAGTCTGATGCTTCAGGAAAAGGAGTGGGGGCTGTGTTGATGCAAGAAGGGCGACCTATAGCCTACATGAGCAAGGCTTTATCAGATAAGGCTCAGAAAAAGTCAGTTTATGAGAGGGAATTGATGGCCATTGTGTTGGCAATTGAAATGGAGGCATTACTTATTGGGAAGGCGCTTTGAGGTGCATACCGACCAGAAAAGTTTGAAATTCTGTTAGAACGAGAGGCTAATGGGAGAGGAACAGCAGAAATGGGTGTCGAAGTTGATGGGGTTTGACTTTGAAGTGAAGTACAAGCCAGGACAGCATAATACAGCGGCAGATGCCTTATCCAGGAGGTTACACATGACTGCTATATCTCTTGTCGATTCTTTGAGTGGGATGGCATTGAAGAGGAGCTTTTAGCCGATGAGAAGCTTAAGAAAGTGATGCAAGAACTGTTGGTTCAGCCTGACAAACACCCTGGCTTTGCGCTAAAACAGGGGAAGTTGTGGTATAAAGGCAGGTTAGTGTTATCGAAAGCATCGACTCGTATACCTAGGGTGTTAAAAGAGTTTCATGATTGATGGCGGGGGTCACTCAGGGTTTCAGAACCTACAAGAGGATTTCCTCTATTTTATTTTGGGAAGGAATGAAAAGAGACATCCAGAGATATGTTCAAGAATGTGAAGTATGTCAAAGGAGCAAATATGAGACCCTTTCTCCTGGGTTTACTTCAACCCTTCCAATACCTACCTCAACTTGGGTGATTTGTCCATGGACTTCCTTGGGGATTACCTCGAGCCAAGGGGCTAGATACTATTACAGTGGTGATTGACCGATTGACCAAATATGGCCATTTCCTTGCACTCTCTCATCCTTATTACGCCAAGGAAGTAGCGTAAATATTTGTCAAGGAGATAGTTAAGTTACATGGTTTCCCACAAACCATTGTATCAGACCGAGACAGGCTGTTTATGAGTAGTTTCTGGACTGAGCTCTTTAAGGCTGCAGGAACCAAATTGAGATATTCCACAGCTTACCACCCTCAATCGGATGGGACGGTCAGAGGTGGTTAATCATTGTTTGGGCACTTATCTTAGATGCTTTGCTGGATTAAAGCCTAAGAGTTGGCCTCAATGGCTGAGTTGGGCGGAATATTGGTACAATACCAATTACCATGAGTCTACTAAGACCACTCCCTTCAAAGCCTTATATGGAAGAGATCCACCCACCCTGTTAAGGGGGGATTCAACTCCTTCAAAGGTAGAAAGTATTAACCAACTGATGCAAGATAGGAACCAATTGTTAGATGAGCTAAAGGAACAGTTAGCTAAGGCTCAAAACAGAATGAAGATCCAGGCTGACAAGCATCGAAGGGAGTTGGAGTTGAAGGTCGGGGAGCAAGTCTATCTTAAGGTGCAGCCATACAAATTGAAATCTCTTGCTAAGAGACTCAACCAAAAACTCAGCCCCAGATTTTATGGCCCTTATGAAGTGATAGAAAAGGTAGGAACAGCAGCTTATAAATTGAAGCTACCCCAGGGGACCAAGGTACACCCAGTGTTCCATGTTTCATTGCTTAAGAGATGTGTATCTCCTCAAGCAGTCAGCCAACCCCTTCCTCTTGCAATCACAGAGGATTGGGAGTTACAAGTGCAGCCAGAAGCCATCATCGCTGTTCGAACTAATGAAGCAGGCCAAGAAGAAGTCTTGATGAAATGGGCCAAGTCCAACTTATCAGAATCTGAAAATTCCTGGGAATTGAAGAGCAACATTCAGAGAGAGTTCCCTGACTTCCACCTTGAGGACAAGGTGGATCTTCAAGGGGGGGTATTGATACAGACCCCAGGTTTGGCAAGGTTTATTCTAGGCAGAAGAATAGAAGTCATGGGCTGGCTTTAGGCCCAATAGGAGGATAAGGACAAAACTTTAGTTGGTTATGCTGAGTTGTGAGGAGAGAGAATGAGTGGGAACAAAAAAGGCACGTTGGTGTCTATATTTAGGAGAGAAAAGAGAGAGAGGAAAGATCAGATATTTGGTGAGAGAATTTTGAGAGGCAGAAGGGCTCCTCTATGCCCAGAACTTTTACCCTATTTTCTTGTATTTCTTCTTGTTCTTATTTGAATTCCATCAAGCTCTGAACCAGTTTTCACACTGAAATCCTGGTTCAGACATATTCAGCATTTCTACTCTTCTTTTTCTGTTTTATTTGATACTAGTTTTAACAAATGCCTTATCTTATCCCAAAGAATCAGCTCACCCAAAGAATTCTCCTTAAAGCTATGAGAATTATGCTCCAACCATAAGCATCTAAGTGTGGCATAGACAGCACAAAACCACAAAAATTTGGCTCCTTTAGGTTCTACATACCAGCAAAAGCTGCAAAACTAGTGATCAAAAACTGGTACAAGGACCTAAGGCACACCTAACACTCACCAAAAATCGTAAAGAATTATATAAAAAAAGCTAAATAAACAGTTTAATCTCAACTAGGAAAAAAAATAATAATAACAATTGATTGTCATCAAGAGCCAAACATAATTGATGCCATTCAGCATTGATAATATATCCCTACTTGAAAGTTAAGGTAAATTTCAATCCTCAAATTTCTTACAAAATCCAACTAAACAGGTTTCCTTCTCGATATTTATCAAACTTTTAAGAAGAGGGTAGTCCAAAGTTTTATTATTTATACCTACTTGAAATCATTTCTTCACCTCTTTAAAACATAAATTGCTTGAAAAGGGAGGGGGAAAAAGATCACCAAGTGTTAAACATTCTAAGATTTGGAAGCCCAAGATAGAACATAGGAACAGCTATCAATTGTCTTAACCGATTCAGAATATGGCTCGAATTCTTTGGTTAACCCTCCCACCCTTTCCCCGGGAAAAAAAAATAAAGATAAAAATAAAAATAAATTAAAAAAGGAAGGAAAGAAAGGTACATACCTTTCACCATTCCAAGCGATCAGTTTTAACAACAATGGAAAAAACTGCCAAATGAATTATTATAGTTAATACCAGATAGAGGCATACTGGTGCAAAAGCAAGTTCCAAAGGCAGAAAGGAACAAGCTCCCGGGAATCAAGAGGTTAATATGATAGCACTGAGATCTCATACTTCAAGTTAGATTCTAGAAATTCACCAATTTCCAACACTAAACATGCGGCAGTTGGGCACTGAACCCATAGCTCAGACAATCCAATCAACCAGTGACATATTTCTATCATCCCCAAGACTTAATGCCTAAAATAGCCTACCTCACCAAAAATACTCATTACGTTAAGCTACTGTTTTCTCATACTAAACTTCTTAATTTTATTGCCTTCGACATTTTTAATAATGTAAAGTGCAGTAAAGCACTAGAGCTTAGGCTATACCTGAGGCAATAAGTTTGGGAAGGAACTCAGAAGCTTCTTCTTGTTGGAAATGAGAAATTCAAGTGTCGCTTCTGCGACAACGGGATCAGCAAACTCCCTACAATAGGATATAAACAATTCAGGAGAATAATAAACTCCATGTTGATAATATCACATATTGTTGTATTATTTGCGGACAAAATACAGCGATAACGCCCCGAAATAGAGTATGTGAAGGTAACCAAAAAATAAAAAGCCTTTCTAATGTCCCCAAAACCATTATAGCAGCCCCTTCATACCCTCTTCCTCCCCTTCATTCCCATTCTTCGGAGCTATGCTATTTAAGAGGGATTGGGTAGAGAGAACAAACACAATGCCAACTATCCTTATATATATAAACAATCACCTGCTCAAGCACGAGCGAAAAAATGTCCTGAGACTAGGATCGGCATCATGAAGAACAACCTCTCCAAAGTCTAGAAAAAACTGAAGAATTGCCTGAGAACCAGAAAAGAAAATCATAATTTTTTCTTACGAAATAGGGAAAAAAACAAATCGAATTGAAGAAATTAAATAATACGATTAAATTTAAAAAATATATATATTTTAAAAAAAGCCTAAACCAATAAGAGAAGGCCGTTGGAGGTTCGAGATTGCGAAAGGGAAGCGACGGCGCGCTGGAAGATCTTGTTAATATGCGGATAAACCCTAGCGACCAAGTCCTCCGAATTCTCCGACTTACATATCTCATGAAGCTTCTTCACCTAATAGAAATTCAGATAAATTAATTAACACTTCAAAATTGAAAACGAAAATCGCATTGAATGAAAATTCTAGATTTTTTTTTTTCTTTTTTTGTGTGTGTGGAGAAGGGGAAAGGGAAGAGTTACGGAGTGAAGAAGAGAAGGGTCGGAAGCAGGGTCGTTGGCGGTGTTGGAGTCTCTGGAACTGTTGGACAGCGTTCGGAGGTAAAAGTCCCAACCTCTATCTCGCTCCGACATCGTCGGAATCTTCGAAACGGAAAGAATAAAAAAGAGATCGAAACGAATTATGGGGAGCGAACGAGCGATCCTGCAACACTAGTAGGAGCTGGTGTTGTCTGTTCTTTCATTCATTGTCGAGTGTCGTTGACAGAAGAAAATTGCTGCGAGTGGGAACTGAGAGCAAGTACCAAACTGAAACGACGAGCGTTTTTATCTTTTATATTATTTTCTATTTTGTTGCTTTTGGTGATGCTTGAACGACATCCGCGGAAAGTCCCGCGTTTTGGCGTAACGCCCCCTGTTCGCCAATCCCCAACTGCATTACTGACGAGTATTGAGCACACTTGCATCACAAACAAACAAGCCTTCTACCTCCCAGCTCTCCCCATTACATCATAATTGAACATTTATGAGTAGTCAACCACATGCAAAGATCATAATTCTTGAGAATTTCTCCTTAAGAATCTCAGCATTCAAATCTAGTATAGTTGCATCAAATATATCAAGAATACTTCATCATATCACAAATCATGAGAAAAGCACATACTACACTCAAAAGTTTTATGAGCATAATTAGGTTCTTAGGTGCAAACTTTTAACTCATATCTTTTCTTTTAAGTCTTACTCAATCTTAAAGAGGATTTTCCTCCCACTTCTTATTTAGTTTATTCTTAAAGTTAAAATGTTGACTTGATTGACCTCTTATTACTTAGAATTGCTCTTTAAGTTCAATCAAGCTATTAAAACATGTTCTCCTCTTAATTTTTAGGCCTTGGCCTAATTGTTCTCAAGGGTTCTCTAGGTCTTTTATTTTGTTTTTCTTCGAGTGAATTGGTTAAGTCCGATAGTTAAGGACTATGGAACTTAAACCCAACTTCTTTGTGAATTATAAATCTTATCTTCCATTTATGAGTAGTATGGCTGAGACCACACCTAGGGTTATACATATCTTTTACTTGCTTTCTCTTCAAGTAATTTACTAAGTTCACTTAATCAAGTATTATGAATGTTACTTCCAACCCTTGTGTGAAGTGAAAGTCTTTCCTTTACTTTTTAGTTAGTATGGCTGATTTAGCTAGGGGGAGTTTCTTGGTCTTTTACTTAATTCCTCTTCAAATAAACTACTAAGATCACTTACTTAAGTTTTATTGGATCTAAGATTATCATCATTGTTTATCCCTTTTATTTAATTAAAGTGGCCGAAACCGCCTATATTGTACCCTTAAGCTTCTTTTAATTTTTCTTCACTTTGAAACCTTGTTTAACTCACTTAGTTATTTTAAGATCCATCACAAGCTTCATCAAACATCTTTCCTTCCTCCTCTTACCCACAAGGTCATGACCATCATCATCTCTTTCACCAAGTGTTATTTGCATTTTTCTTTTACAATGTTTCTCAAAATCACATGCAGATTCAAGAACAAGCACTACAGCATTTAACAAATTTTCCTCCTCCATTTTCCTCACATGGCCGAACCTACGTACAACCCAAGCAACCATTTTTATTTTACTTTTCTTCTTAAATTCTTGCTCTTATATTTTTAAGGCTTATGGAACTTAGATCTAGGCTTAGTGAAAAATTATAGCTTCAGAGAAACTCTTAAAACAAGATTAACCCTCTTGTGTTCATATTTAAAAATCCACTTTCTCATGGATTCCAAGACAACCCAACCAAGCAAATATTTCAAGGAAGCATTTTTAAGCATTGTCAAGAAAGTAAAAACAAAGAACAAGCCAAGAAACCCATAGCCATGGTTAGGGCTATAATGTTCATGACCACCACGAATAAAGATTGTACCTTTAAGCATAAATAAACCGATTAAAATCACTTGAGAAGCTTTAGGAACAAAATGAACCATCAAAGAGACATTTTTAGCAATTTTCAAGAAGCAAAAAGCTTTGAACAAGGCTTGATACTCTACGCTAGGGACAAGCTTGAGTATTCTAGTTACTTGTCTTAAAAAAAAAGGAGTAGAAAGAGGATCCTACCAATAAAGGAGAAGTTGGCTCTTAGTGGATCCAAGCTCCAAAACACCAACTTGAAAAAGAAAACTCCTCTTCCAAGCTTGTATATGGTCACTAGTTTTAGAGCAAGAAAGGGGGGTTCTTTGTGGTTTTCTAGGCTTGCAGAGTTTAGTGTTTAGTGTTTAAGATTGCAAGAGGCAAAAATTATAGCTTTTGCAATGGTGTTTAGGAAGGGTAAGAGATTAGAAAGGAAGAAGAAGACGTTCTCAGAGAAGATGAAGAAGAAGAAAAGAGCTTTCTCAACAAGGAAGGAGATGACTAAAATTCAAAATGAAAAGAAAGAATAAGGAGTGGGAGGCTAAGGCCTTGAGGGAGCAAATGGAGCTAGGATTTACAACATTTTCCTTATATAGTGGGACCATTTGGAATGATAAGCGTCAGATTAGAAAAAAAATGACTACTTTTAATTTTTGCTTTAGACAAAAGCTTATTTACTTTCACTATGAATTTCAATTAAAGCATTCTTGTCTCTTGCTTTTTCTTTTGATGACATCACTTTGCTCCCTTGTCTTTTTGACTTTGTAATTTAAATTTGATGATAAAATTAAGTGTTTTTGCTACTCATATGAGCTTAATTAATTAAATATTAGTGATTAACTCAACTTTCCTTAATTATGTAATTAAGTCCTTACTTATGTTTACTTAACCTTAGTTAAGTAGATTCTTGATGATTAGTGATTAATTAATCTCTTTAAGACTTTATTCTTCTTTGAACTTGTAAGCGTTTGGTTTCCTTTAGTTAGCATGTGATTAGTTTTAATTAGGCTTTTCTTTAATCTTTTACTCCTTAATTAACCTTCTAAATTTCCTCCTTCGACTAATTAAAAGGTTGACTTCCACACATTTTACATACCCTCTAATTTTAAATTGAGCTTTACTAATCATTCACTCTTTAATTAGCCATTAAATCTTTAAAGTTTCCTCTTTCACTTAATTAAGAAGATCGATTCTCTTAATTAACAAGCTTTTAGCTTACTTCATTTTAATCCTTACTTTTCTAATTATTCCTTCTTTGATAGATCTTTTATTCCTTTAATTAGGCTTTTAGTCTTTAATTATCATTAATCTATTTAATTACTTAGTAATACTGAGTTAATCGATATAGATGAAATTTTGGGATGTTACAAAACAAGCCAGGTCAAACCCTCCCTGTAATATTATGAAACATTTAGTCATAATAACTATGAAGTTCTCAAGAGATCCAATCCAAATACTTGCCCTTGAGCAAAAAAGGCTCACCCTAAATAAGAATATAGCTACTAAGTAGTAGGAGGGTTAGATCTCGAATCAGAACCTGTATCTAAAAGAAGGAAAGGCAATTGAGTGAGTTTTCCAAGTCAATGAAAGGTAAGGTCTCTATAGCACACAAGAGTGAAGCAATAAACAATTTAATATGTAAACATATATAGATATATAGATATGGCAGTCAAATTACAAATATAAATTCTTAGAATGTAAGCCATAAAATAATCTAGGCATGTGCACTAAAGCTAATGCCAATGCTATTAGTTACAGGTTCTATAGAGGTTCCTTCCCAAAAGAAAGTCATTTATATCAAATCCAAAATCTCCTTAAATCATTATTAAATCACAACTTCACAATTCAAAAGTTAAACAACAAGGGTAATACAAGTTTCTTGCCTCAAGTGTAAAATTTCATAGAACACAAAAGTCCATTTCTTTATCAAATAAATTTCTTTTCAAGAAATCAATCATGCTATAGTAGTTCAACACATTTTCTTAATTAGTTGGAGAGATATATCCTGGAAAATAACTATAGACATACTATCTACTCTCAACTTAAGGTTCTATGAACGAAGGAGCAACACTAAGGATGCCACCAATCTAAGATACGATGCACCGGAAGCTCCACAACGCTAGAGACATGACAACAATAGCATTTATGAGTTATAAATCAATATTCATCAATCCAGCACCCAAACTCCACAAATCATGAGCCTAGGGTTCACAAGAATTTACTAACAATCCGCAAAGGGTGGAAGAATCAATGATCCAAAGGAAAGGATAAGGAAAAGAGTTTAGAGAGTTACCCTTGGAAGGAAAAAAGAAGAGGATGAGTATGAGTTCCTTAGTTCCACCTCCTTAAGCTCCAAGCCCCAACAATGTTGATGTTAGAAAAAGGGAGAGTGCGGATTAAAGAGAGATTGATGTTGTTTGGGCTGAGGAAACAAGTGTTTTGATGTTGATTTTGAGTGGAAAAGTTGGGTGGAATGAGTGGTTAATGGGGAAATAGGTTTTAGAGAGAATGGAGAGTATTTAGGGGTAGAGAGAGTGGAATTTCAAAAGTGAGAAGAGAGAAAGCATCCTTGGACTATATATAGGGCCCTAGGAATTGATTATACACATGGGAATCGATTACTCAAGACCTAGATTGGGGGAATCGATTTTTCACTCAGTGAGGGTTAGAGAGTGGGTAATCAATTTCAAGCCCTTAATAATACCTCTGAAACTGAGTTTTCTTATTCCAAAACTCATCTCAAATCAGGATGTTACATCTTTTTTTCTTCAGAAGTTCGATCTTCATTTAAAAAATTAAAAATAAAATCTTATAAAACGAATTACATTTTTAATAATAAATTGTTATATGAAATAAGTATCCACATTTGTTAATTTTTATAATTATTTTGAAAAATTAGAAGTTACATATTATTTCTTTCCTCAAAAACAATTTAATTATCGCATAATTTCTATATATTATATTATCTATTTGTACATAGTTCTCAACTAAGACCTGTGTCACGTCAAAAAAAAAAAAAGAAAACTAAGCCCTATGTATTACACAAGCTAATACACTAGTTACTTATACAAAATACATCTAGAGTCCATCACAAAACCTCGAGTCCAAATCAATCAAGTTTTACAAGATACATTGAACATCATTTATCTTGAGTCACCATTTATTAGTTTCAAAGGTGTGGCACTTGTATTGATTTGATTCGAGTCATTAGGTTCAACAAATAACTAAAAATATGTAATTTTTTGATGATAGTGCAACACTTGATTAATTAATAATGATTTAAATAGGTAAATGCATTGAACAAATGCAAACAAAGAAGACAAAGAGTGACAATCACTAAAACTTAAATGCAAATATTTGAAAAGTTAGAAGAAAATTAATATATATATATATATATATATATATATATATATATATATATATAATTGATCATATGATTATGTTTAATATTTGTATTTCGAGTTAAACAATCATAAATCAGATAACTAAACTAATAATAAATGGTTTGGTTTGAACATTCAGATAATCCAATCCAGTGCGCACTCCTATCTGTTGGTCATAAACCCATTTAATTCAAAGAAATTAATACTTCTTTAGTTAAACACCTCACGCACCCAAAAACTTTAGTTAAACGGTATGCACGTGAGCAACCAAGCATCTTATATTGGTCAAAGAAGTCAAATGGAGAAGATCAGAAGAGTGTAATAAATAAAAGGCAAGACGTGGATTAATAGAAATCTCAATAAAAAGTGAGTATAATATATTCCTAATTTCAAATATTTTTGGAAGTCGCACAATAACTAATGTAAAATAAAGGAGTATTATTGTCTGCACCATGAATATTCTAATTTTTAGTCAATTGTACATGTGACTTCATGAACTTATCTAATAAACTATAAACTATTTGTACGCAGCAAATTTTGATATATTTGCACGTCTATGGAAACATCTAAGCACAAAACAAAATCTGCCAGCAGCTTACTACAACTGTGCACGATTACTTCAAAATTCCAGTGACATGTAAAAGCAAGTCCGCATGAGTTTAGCGGCTGCGGTTAAAATATTTTCTATTAGATTCAAATGACAGTACCTACACAAACCACTGTATATATATACATGTACAATTCGTAAAGTCAAAAGTTCTTAAACTTGAGAAAAAGAGAAAGAAAGAAGACAGAGTGATATGCTCTCCCAGCAGCCAGTTACGGCTAATTATAACTTGCATGATGGTAGGGGACCTTTTAAGGCCCTAAAAATCTACTTCAAGAAGCACTTAATGAAAAAGCAGTGGAAGAGTACTACAAACTACACCCTGCTTTCCCCAGTAGCCAGTGGTTCATTGAATAATTTGGTTGGAGTATCATGATATTATTATTATGGTGATAGCTATAAGCTTTGCATCACATCCAAGCAGGAAGATGTCAATATAAAGAGCGCCTTGTTACTTTCAAAATAACGTGCACTTTGTGGCCTGCAAGCATTTCAGCATTTATTCCCTCTTGACGTAACAGCTCAACCTTCTTATTTTGTTATTGTTACTCACGGCAAACTATTCAACTTACTTACCTGGACAGCCTAAATATAGAAATAAAGTACTTGGATCTGTTGCCTTGTCCATATTCAACCATTCATAAATCGTGCTAATGTAATTAATGTCTTATCTATTTTATTTTGATGTGGACATTTGATTAATCGTTTATCACATCGTATAATAGGAGGACAATAATTGCACATTTCTTATTCACATTAAAATCTTGCAGATGCAATAGTTTCTTTGGCAAATCCATGCCCAACCCCGTGGCTCCCTAAACAAGTATTATGGTGATGAGTAAACAAATGTTGATATTTGTAAATAAGTATAAACATCCCAAATAAAAATACACTGATGATTGGGAATTATCTTCCATTTCATACATATTATTCTAAATCCTTAAGACACATATATTTGATTCTTAAGATATGTTGATAATTAAACATAAGCAAGAGTTGCATGCTTCCATTGAAGAAGAAAAATCAACAGACTTATGGGATTTGACCCTTTCTAAGATAATCAACTATTCTATTTGAGATACAGTATGCAGTTGACTGGATTGTGATCATGGGGTTGACACCAACAGCAGTGGGAAGCACACTTGCATCACAAACAAACAAACCTTCTGCCTCCCAACTCTCCCCATTTTCATCAACTGCACCTTCTTTCTCATTGGCTCCCATTCTGCAGCTCCCCATCTGATGTGCAGAACTATATATGTTCCACTTCTCACCTGGTGACAATGCGCCCTCCATTGGATACACACTGTCCAAGAACTCTTCCAATTCACTATCACTAATCTCAGTGCACTTAATTCTCTGGCCATCACTTCTGTGAGTGCCTACTTCAACTGCTCCTGCAGCTATTAGAATCCTCAGTGCTTGCTGCAAGCCAGCCTTCATGTTCTCTTTGTCAGTTGCAGACAATTTGTAGCTGATCCGTCCCTCTGATGTCACTTCTCCACAAGCTTTGTCTCTGATTATTGTAATCAAATGTGCAGTTCTTGAATACCTCAGCATTCTTTCTTTGAAGTCAAGTCCAGACTCCCAAGGACATAGTGAAGCAAAGGATGCTGGTCCTAACAAAGGGGTTTCTATAATAGCTCTTGTGTCCAACTTGGAGTCTCTTGATGATGGCACCTTGTGGACTGATGTGATTATACCTCCCTCATAGACTTTGCCTTTGAGCTCTGAAATTGAGTCAGGGAAGTATCCCCAAGTCATTAGGACAGGGTGGAGATGAAGGTTCCTACCAATGTTCTTATTCTTTAACCCACTAGAGATCATCAAGGGGGGTGTTAGAAGTGCCCCACCTGCAGAAACTGTTACTTTGGCTTCAATTTTCAGCTTCATTGTGACTCTACGGTTTAAGGCTTTTGCCAACACTCCCAAGCATTTCTTTCTTCTGGCACTTCCACTCTTGTTATTACTTTCGAACAAGAACCTCTCAGCCTTGCATCCTGTTATTATTACAGCACCATTGTCAACAGCATCTGCAAGCCATGTTTCTTGAGTCCCTTTTTTCTCTCCTGTTGGACAACCATAACCGCATGAACCACAGTAATGATTCCCTGATGAATTTCTTGGCACATAATCAACTTTCAGGCCTAGATTCTGACACCCTTTTCTTAGTACTTGGTTTTGGAACCCCTCTTGTGTACAATTCTCTGTGACCCCAATCCTTTCACACACAGTTTCCATTGCAGAGAGATACTCTAGGCTCGAAAAGAGGGAAAGTTTGCGGTCCTCATACCACTCTTTGAGCACATTTTGTGGTGTTCTAATACATGCTGACCAATTAACAGCAGAGCCACCACCCACAGTTGATCCTGCCAAAACAATCATTCTGGAGTCCACAGACGCAAGGATCCCTCCAGTTTCATATAATTGATCCATGGAAGGCCCCTCAAGAGATGAATAGTCTTGGGGGGCAAAATAGTTGCCTTTCTCAAGAACAACCACCTTGTAGCCAGCACTTGAAAGAACAGAAGCAGCAACACCTCCACCGCAACCTGACCCAACAACTACTGCATCACATTTGACTTTGAGGATGCTGTTTTTGGTGTCCAGTGTAACATTGAGGCCTTTCTCAGCAAGGGATTGTTGAAGAGTTGTGTCAGATTCATGTATGGTTTCTACAATCCCTTTTTCAAGACGCCTCTTTTTGGAGCCATTATTCAGTTTCTCATCAGCTGCCACCTCATACCCAATGGCTTTCCATGCTGGATTGTCACCATTTTCATCAACCTACAAAAAGTTCACGAATTTTGCTAAATTTGTTCACTGACATTATTTGTTTGTGTGTTTTTGGTTTGTTAAATAACCCAACTGACATGAATTCATTATATGTGGATGACAAGTTAATAACATGAAATAAAGAGAATTGATAGACCAAGGTCGAAGTATATACCCAAGAGAAGAAAACATAGAGGCATAAGACTTTGATGTAAGCAAATGCCAGTCTAACAGGTGTAAGGAACCTATGCTTCAGCCACTTCTGCACAATCTTTTCTCTTTTCTCCAAAGATATGCTTGAGAAGTTGTTGATAAAGGGCCATTTGCCACCAAGACAGAGCAAACCACAAAGCAACAAGGTGCCCAACCTCGTTGCTAGTAGCCATAAAATCACTCTGATCAGTATTACTGCTTCTATTAAGCCCCTCTTCACTAACTTCTCTGCAACCTGTCGTCATTATAAATCGATATTGATAAATAAGAAATATGAAGGATATGGACGCAAGACTATTCAACTAATTTAACAAAAATTATGTTGTTGAGGTTCAGCTTAAGGAGTCGTAAAAGAAAATGCCTCCACATAAACGGATTCCAAAAAACTGGAATCTAACATCTTTATGACATTAGCGCGTATATTAAAATGTTAAAAGTAAGTTCTATAGAATATTTGAAAGTTTGGAGCCCTAACCTTTAGTAGATAGTAATGCCAAATACTCTAAACGCTAATATGAACACTCACTGGGCTACGCTTCTAATGCTTATGACTGGGAATAATTTCAACTAAACAGACATAAAAATTTTCAAATTAGTCCCAATTATGCATGACAAAACGAAACCATGGATATGGTTCATTCTATATGCTGGTGTCACTCTTGGGTATTGGGTAATATCTTAGCATATTAATATAGGGAATTTCATTTCTCTGCCGTCAGAAGTTACAAAGACAATTTTATCACTTCTTGTCTATCTCAGGGGTTTAGGTGCAAAAACAATGTTAGTTGAAAAAAACCAAACATAAAATTTTGTGCAAGAGTCACGTTAATTGTATTTAACCATGTGAATCCAAACACGCTATAAACAAATAGTGAAAGCGACGTAAATGAATTTCAATTTGGAAAAGTAAACAAATAAACAAATCGTGTTATGAGAATTTAAAAAGCATCAATAGTAAAAAATTTGCAAATAAATAAATATAGTCGCCACTAAAAGTGCGTATATATAACAATGCCAAGAGCAATGGCAAATGTACTTCCCATGCATTATGCCATATTTAGTTTAACTTTACACGTCACACGGACAAACTGGAGCAGTGATGTGAAGCCAGACACAATCTCGGTTGTTATGAGTTCTTTTTCAAGTAAATGAAGTAAAATGACAATGAGGATAGAATTTAATGATTTGTACAAAGTTAGATGTATCAAATCCTTTACTTAATTCTATGGCTTTTTATAGGCAGCATACCTATTAATGTTTTCCTTAAAAAACAAATAATATATATTTCTTTTTTGTGAAGAATAACTTAAAAAAGATTAGATATTTTTTTCATTAAATATCTTAACAAATATATTAAGAGTGCTGGTTAAATTTTTCCTTAATTACATCAATTCGCAAATCTCAGAAGAGTGATAGGAATTGTATTTTGAACTTTATATAACTAGTAAGGTTTTAAACAATCTGAATGCTTAGTATATGTTTTTCAATCCATATTCTAGAAACCACTAGGGACACCTGACATCGATATATAAATAATTAAAATTTTAATTATATTGTTATTAAATATGATAAAGGTTTTGAAATTTATTATATCATCATATCATTTTCATTGATAACCTATTAAAATTCTTAATAATTTGTATATTTGTATTAAATGATTAATATATAATTTCTCATAATTTTTAAAAATAAATTTATCAGTAATATAATAAGGGTGAGTTTGTTTGTTATTATTTGGGCAAAAAATTATTTTTTTTAAACTAAAAAAATTACTTCTCATATATTTGAATAATTTTTAAAGATAATTAGAATCTTAAAAAAAAAAATCTGCTTTTAACCTTTTTTATAAGTTAAAAATAGTAATTTATGAAAAAAATTGATTTTTCAATTTTTTTAACTATATATAAAATTTAACTTCCATAATTATTTTTAAAAAAAATTGAGACAAATACATCCTAAAAGTCTCTAAATTATTATATACCAAAAAAAAAGTCTCCTATTATTAATACAAAATTTCCAGTAAAAATGGGTTAGTACCCCTAACTGGTACACACAATAAACATGCACAACGCCCAGGATTTGTGCTGTACATGCAACCAAGTCAGGTCCCACTTGTACAACCCAGTTGTTCATAACTTCTTGCAGATGAGAGGAGACAGAGAGGGAAAAGCACAGAGAAACACTGACGAAAAAAAAAAATCTGTTATCAAAGATAACATTATATATATATATATATATATATATATATATATATATTTGTACCTCATGAGGGATTGGATAGCGAGAAGCAGATATGTTCCAGAAGGACCGCACATCCTTGTTAGGCTCATCATGGTCGGCTTGGTCTTCCTTTATGATCTTGTCATGATCATTTATTGGCAAAGGAGGCAGCACAACCTCACATATGCTTGCCAGTGATTCCATCTCAGCCACAGAAAACCCATGTCTGTATTTGCTCTCCCCTCTCCCTCCCCTCAACAATGGATGACACTCCCTCCTCATGATAATACAAGATCAACTGTGTATATGAAAAGGTCTAGTGGATTATGTTATAAGATGACACATGAAAAGAAGGGGTATATATGCACATATATATAGAGAGAGGGAGATAGAAGGTGCAAGAAAGTTATAATTAATTATTTCCGTGGAAATAATTGGGGTTAGGTGGAGGGAGGAAGGTAATGAAAGAAAGGGATGTAATTTACCGCATAATTCGTGTTTGTTATAACTTGTACAGTGTATAGGTTTTGGGCTGTGGGGCAAAAGATAGTGAGAGATCACTCAACTCTTATCTACATTCAAAGTTTTCTAAATCATGCCTTTCCACATCATGTGGAAATGGGTTATTTGCAATGTAGGTACCATATAATATAACTAACTTTTGGTAGATGGCTACGTATGCACGTACATATAGCTAGAATTTTCAGGCTTTTAGGCTTTAGCTCAAGTTCTCAACTCTAACAACCAAAAGGAAACTTCTGACAAGTATTTTTAGTATATAATTGTTTCAGACTTAAGAAATCCTAAACTATAATTTGAAGAGTATAAATTGAGTTTTGATTTATTTTAATGTGTTAACAAAATTACATCAATATATTTTATCATAATTTTAGTGTTGATCTATGACTAGAGCAGAAATTAAAAGAAAATTATTTTTCTATTAAACTAAACCATCATTTGCAAATAATAAACTAAAAGATCCTTAAATTTAGCTTTCCTTGCACAGGGATATGTATACAATAACACACAGGCGGAGCGAGCCCAACTTCACTGGAACTCATAACTGGACCTGCCCTCAATTATGTGAATATACTCGCCATAAATTAACGTTGTGTCTAGACAATAATGCCTCTTGTTTGGCCTGGCCTTCACTATTCATATGATTAGACTCTTTTCCTTCTGTGCAGCATCGGTCAATGGTGTGTCTAGCTCTTTCCAATATATTTAGGGGCTTTTAAACAGCTGTTTTTTAGGTCAGCCTTTATTACAATTGATTATTTTTCAGCTCAAAAACGTATGAGTGTATGTGTAATTTCTCAAACAAATAAATGTCAACTATCAAGTATAAAAGTAGTACATTAAATAATGAGTTATATTATGTGTATTCATCTTATATGAGATATCGTGCCGACTCACACCTCATCTATTATTGGATGAAGTATGCATCTAGTATCAGCACGATGTTCCATACAAAAGTGAGTATAAATGTATTTCTATTAAATAAATGATACATGTATATATAATTTTTCAAACAAGGTAAATTTAAGATGTAATAAAGGATTTCAATATTTACCCTATATATTTAATTCTTAATTTTCGGGAAATTGTACTACAAAACATAACCAGCATAATGTAATATGTTTTTAGAATGAAATAACTGATAGATATTGTAGTATGTCAGACATATGTTTGAATACACACTACTTGTTAGGTAGGATGGTTTTAAATTTAGGTTTATTTTTTTATTAATTTAAACCCATTTATTAATTTCAAGTTAGTTTTAGTTTATGTATTGATTAATTGATAAATAGAAGTACTTTCTGAGGGATAAATTAATAGATGAAATTAATCATAAAAAGCATAATGAAGGCCGCGAAATATGGTTGGGAAAGTCACTTGTATAAGAAAGAAAGTTATCGGAAGTCTCCCCTATAAATTCAACTATAGTTGGAATATGATTAGTCTTAATGATTTCGGAAAAATCTCAAAACCTACAAATGGCTGCGTTGCCACTTTGTTTACCCATATTTTCGAAAGGATACGTACGCGTCTCATGAAATGTTCATTCACAGCCGTGAGAAGCAACAAACTCGCTGTTTTGACTTGGGGGGCCACTCAGTTAGCCTAACTAATTGTAGAATGGCTAGAATTCAACTACTACTACTACCAAGCATGGGGGGTCCATGGCACATCATATGTGTGTGCATCATGTTACTGCCATGGCTGTAGAGGCAACCCAAACGTTCTTGTTTAATTTATATGTACCTGATCTTATGTATACTTCGAAAAATGATGACATAGGGGAGATAGCAACACCTAGTACAAGTGTCTCTTTATCTGTGCGTATCTGTACTTCTGCAGACATCACCCAACTGATAAAAAAAGAGAGGGGGGGGGGGGGTAAATGAACCTTTGAAATTGAATTTGTATTTCTGATGTTCTGGTTGCGTATGCGATTTTTTAATAGTATATATATATATGTATATATCATTTAGTTATGTATTGTTTTATTAAAAATATTTGATTCTTATTATCATTCTATACAATATAATAATATATAATTTATTAATGATATAAAATATTTTATATTATCAATGAATCAAAATTATTCTTAAAAAAATTAATTTTCATGTATTATCAATATAAATTTTTTTTACACAATAATTTAATTATATGTTGTCATATTAAAGTTATACGCATAATATAATTAATCTTTTCTCTTCCACCAAGAATTCTATATGCTACCTGAAAATATAAAAGCTTCACTTTATTTTTCACAAAAATTCTTCATACACACACACACATGTGCACGCACATGTAGGCATGCACACACAAACAGAGAGATATACATGTCCATGCCAAAGAGAATATTTAATTTAAAAGACTTGTTAATGAATATTCTTACTACACATGTTAAGGAATAAAAATAAAACTTGTTAAATAAAAGCTACAAGTCTTTGAAAAATTAAAAATTAGATTAATATATTTAAAATTAATTAAAATTTTTTTATTAAAAATAATAAATATAATATATTTTAACAAGGCATACATTAACAAAATCTTTAATTTAAATGTTGTAAAAGAACATAGTAGTAATAAAACTCCCTCGCCACGTGATTCAAAATATTGCATGAATAATTACACAATGATATAACCCGAAAAAGGTTAAAAAATGTACAGAACGGCTAGTATTTGTTAGTTAGACTGATCACACGTTCTTATCTAAATATATAAATGTGCAAATTCATTCCTACACAATTTTATTGCACTTGGTTACAGAGATGGCCATCGGTTAGGGCAAAGGCAGGAATACCCCTTATTCCTACAACAATATGCTAACTTGCTCCCCATCCTTATCCCCTATCTCGGCATGGAGAGAATTTTTTCCCATTCCTGATCCTTGCCACACCCCCACACAGATCTATGGGATAGAAAAATATCTAAAAATAAAAAATTATAAAAATAGCTTAATTATCTTGAATGTTTTTTTGAAAAAGAAAGGTTGATCCAAATCTTAGATATACAACAATAATAGTGAGTTTTGAGAGTAATTGATTCAATTTTTATTAAAAATAATAATAAAAAGAGCCTACAATACATCTACTATATGCACTATTATATAAGGGATGAATATATCATTTGGCTTGTGGCGGGGATCTCTACGGGGTTCGGGGCATAGTCCCTGTCCTTGAACTGGTCTAGGGTAATTTTGTCCCCAACCCATCTTCGTGAAAAAAAAAATCCCCGAAAATGCAAATCTAAACACGCGTTGCAAATATCCCCAAATGCAATTCCAATGATCATTCCTACTAGGTAAGGACATTTTTCTTTTACTCTTCATAAAGACGTGCATTTTATGAGACTTAATTCACATACTAGACTAAAATTTGAACCAAATTAACCAAAATTCAAAATAAATTACTTAACCATTAGCAAATCTTGTTTGAAATAAATTATTTACAATTTGATGAGAAAGTAGTATATATATTAGGATCGTGTTAACACCCAAAAATTGTGACCAGTTCAGGACAAGTAGAACACTACTAGAATTTTCAAATTTAGAGATAAGAAAAATCCGCCGCTAAATTGTGCAAATTCCATTGCTAAAAGAATTAGAGATGAATTTGAGATGAAAATGCTTCTGGTGCTAAAAATGGGGTCGCTAATTATTTAGCGATGGGATTTTATAATTTGTCTCTATTTAGAGATGGAATATTTCTATCTTTAAATTTAAAACTTTCCGTCTCTAATATGTAACCAAGTTTGGACACCTTTTATAAAAAATAAAGTCATCTGGGATAGAATAATTTCGTCGCTAAACGAAATATTTTGACTCTAATTTGCGACAGAAACAATTCCATCTCTAATTAGAGACAAAAATTTCCATCTCTACATAGAAACGGAATTGTTTCTATCACTAATTAGAGACGGAACTATTCCATCTATAATTAGCCAAAGAATGGCTTCAATTGATATTTGTCAAGCGATACTTGGTAATGACACTTAACAGCCAACAATAAACATGTCGTTAACGAATATTTGGCCAAAATTGCTCAAAGAAGTTCAAACGCTCGATTGAACTTTGATTAGCCATAAGTAAAGATCCGAGTATTATAGTGATTATTATTACATATATGAAAAGCCCTAGATAGAAGCACCGATGTGGCAACCTAGGTTTACCTCATTGAGGTTGTTTTGGGCATAAAAAATAGCTATTTGGATATTGTTTTAGCCATTTTTTTTTTGTTTTTGCCTTATTAGGTTTAGCTGAGTATATAATTAAGACTCCTATTTCTCATAATTAGGGCTCTAATGAGGTTTGGTAGTTCTGTGAACCCTTGTTTAGAAACATTGAGGCACGACACATAATGATAGCTGATGATGGCTAATAGTTGATTGCCAATAGATAACTACTGAATAATGATGTTAATCGTTAGTCGAGGGAATGGGTTTCTCACTGGACCTTCAGCCTTATGATGGTCTATAACCCATGAACCAATTTTGGACATTGTTGAAGAAGAAACGTGCTTCAGTAGTTGAGTGGAAGAGTTTGACCAAGTATACAATCACTTCCTATAAAAGTAAGAGCAGTCGAGGAAGGTAGTTGGTTCAGAAAATTGGGGAAGCAATTGAAATATAGAGAATAGGAGTAGTATAAAGCAATTACCACTATGTTGAAACCAAAGAACTCAAGGAAGACATATAACCATTTGCAGAGCAGTTATCGAGTAAGAATGCTATTAACCATGATGAAACGTGTGGTGATTCGAAACAAAGTGTTTGGCAGGATTTTGCTGATAACTGTCTAATTTTGGATTTGTATGTGTATATATATTGAGTTGAGACAAATTGTAGAGGGACTCCCGAACAGATAAATCAAACATAGGTCTTTCTTTATTTACATTTTTTTGTACCTTACATTCAATCTTTACATTCCAATCTTTACTTTTCACCTTTTATTTTCCTGCTTTATAGATCCATTGCCTTTACTTTTCAATACTTTACAGTCTTTCTTTACTATATTTTGTTTATAGTTTTTCATTTACCTTCAGTCATTTTAATTTTTAGTCCATCTTATTAGCATTCAGTTATCTACCAAATTCTCTTTGAAGTGGTTTGGTAACTTGCAGCAGAAAAATAGAGTTTCTTTCTTTTTGAAATCATCTGATACATGGGATGGTTAGTTTTTTGCATTTGTTGAATTTATCAATTCATTCTTGAAATAATTTTCTACCATGCCTCACCTTCGGCTAATTAGCTAGCTAGCCAAAATTATAAGCGAAACAATTGAGATATGAATTTGGATATTTTCTTATATGAGGCTATAATGTAACATTGTCCTCTTTTTCACGTACGTATGACATTGTCCTCTTTGTTAACAAAAGAGATGATAAAACAAAATGCATTAACGACCTAAACTACATACATTTATATTTGAATAGACATAAAGTTAGTTCTCTTTCTCTTTATGTCACGACCCGACCCATGGCGTGACCGGCGCATAGGAGACACGTTTCCTAACAAGCCTAACACAAGACACTTTTCTTAAAATTGGGCAGAGTCTCATTTGTATTCAAGACTATCCCTAAATACGGATCCTTACCTTGCACAGATAAGCAAACACACAAAACCATTGAGAATCCAGTCATTCTTAGAATGCACCCCACAGCACACAGCATAAGAGTTTAAATATTCATATTTATAAAATCTATACATTTCCATTCAGAAAACTTCAATCCATAATCAGAAGAATTCAAACTTGTTTTAAATATAAATAAACATTCTTTTATTTCAGCAACAAACAACACAAGAAGGACACTGCCTGTGGTATTATGGAGCAATTAGACAAGTCTAAAGCATTCACCAAGATGTGCCCTCAGACAAGAAAGGGTCACCCATAAACAAGAGCAACTACGAGAAAACAGGGAAGTTGAATCCCAAATCGGTACCTGCCTACAAAGAAAAGAAGAACAATGGGTGAGTTTTACAACTTAGTGAGAGGCAGGACACCCTTAACCCACATGAGTCAATGTGCATAAGTAATAGATAAATTTCAATATAAAATGAAATTAAATTCATTAAAATCCATAGGAACTATCTAACACAGGATAATCCGTTAAGATCACACTTAGGTTGCATTTCCTTCGTATGAATCCCGAAATCTATCATGCACCACTCCTAGAGTGGCTGTGTAATATCCGTCATACACCACACTGTGTATGGCTATGTAATAATAATCCAAGGTGCACCAGAACTAACATCTATTACCGTTAGTAGGCAAATCCTGTTATAGAGTTTCCTAAATTTTTTCCTTATCTATCATGCATCTCAAATTTTAAAATCTATTATACCAATTCCAATCCTTTTCAATCATGGCAATAATATTAAATTAAAATAATTTCTATGGAATTCAATTCTAAAACTTACTATCTTAAAATCTGTATTCTTTATTGTCCAAGTTCATAATATCCATTTAAAATAATATATCAGTTTCCAACACTTGCATAAATTCTCATAATACCAATCATTGACTCATGTGTAAAGTTTGGAGACCAATGTCATCAAAGAAACACTTCCACATCCAAAATTTACCGAAAATTTAGTATAGCAAAATAATTAAAGGAGAAACAAAGTCAAGGATATTCTATCTACTTACAGACTTAACCCTCAATAGCAAAGCCTTAATCCATGACATCCCAGAGCCAAGAACCGGACCTCCAGTAGAGTCTACCATCACAAATGGGGTAATTTAATTCAATATTAGTTATTAAGACTAAGAATTAACCTCACTTACTTTCAGATATTAAAATCCCCAATTCTTCTAACCTAAGATTCACCAGGAACTTATTATTGGAGAAATAATCCATAATTCATAGGAAAGTAAGAGGAAAGGAGTTTAGAAATTACCTTTAGAAAGGAAAAATGAAGAAAGAAGGATTGGGAGTATTAATGTCACCTCCCCAAGCTTCAAGATCCAACTAATTGATGTTGTTGGGAATAGAGAAAAGTAAAGATTAAAGGATGAAATTAGTGTTAAGAGAGTGAGAATGGTGTAATTTTATGGAAAGATTTGAAGGATTTGGCTTAAAGAATGAAGAGGTAAGGGTTTAGAGAGAAGGGAGAGAGTTTGAAGGGTAAAGAGAGAGAAATTTGCAAAAAAATGAGGGGTTGAGATGCGTCCATGGCCTTATATAGGTCCTTGGGAATCGATTCCCATATGCATTTATGTAGGGGTTGAGATGCGTCCATGGCCTTATATACATGCTATGCATTTATTTGCATAGCATGTAAACATTAATTAATTCGATTCCCACCTTCAAAATTTCGCTTCTTGTGGTTGGACAGAGAGTGGGTAATCGATTCGTATAATCTGGGATCGATTCCTAACTTCCAAACTTGGTTTCCTTCCTCCAGAACTCATCTAAGACTAGGATATCGCACAAACTTATTTACTTTAAAATATAAATGTAAACAAGGAAATACTCCCCATTTGGATTTAATAAAAATATCCAAAAATACAAAATCTTTAAGAATAAGAATTCAAGTTTTAGATTTTAGTATAATTTTTTAAAAACTTGCATTTTTATAAACTCTTGCGTTAAAAACGAAGGAGTTCCCCATTCTCTAAAATTCATTAAAAATTGCTCTAATCTATTGATATCCAATGAACCATTATCGGTACTTTTCTGAACTCCGATTGACAAACACCCACAACTCATACCAGGTTGTTACACTTTAACACGGAAAGATACAGCTGTGGTTGGACCCAATTTTCATAAAAAAATAATAGTGGAACTAACTAGCTCGAACCAATCTTATTTGTTGATCTTTTTCAACCGATTGCCATGCATAGGAAATAATTATTTTTTTTCGTATAAATATGAATTTAATTTTAGTATTTTTTTAATAATTTTTATATTATTCTCATAAAAAAATAAAATTTAAATTATATATTATTATATTATTGAAAATATTAACTTTTGATTAATTATAATAACACCTTTAAAAATCACATATGTATTTTTTATTTTTTTTCCTTTTTTTGAAAAATTGCTTATGCATTTTCAAGCCAAGTGTAGTGGCAAGGTAAAACTCATCCTAAAATGTTGACTCTAAGATTTGAACTCCTGACATTGTAGTAAAATCCACTAAAGGTTGCAATTGCCCAATCATTTTATAAATATATTCAAATTCCTATTGCACTTATTAATTCCTTTTATGATTAGTGTTTCTCTTTTACTTATGTATTATATATATAGAGTCAGAATCAAGTTACACCGATATAAAATTAAGTAACTGTTACACCATTAAATAACTTTTTATTGGTATTAGTTTTTTAAAAAAATCATTGTTGAATTAGAAGTTTATATCTTATAGATCATGTCTATAAAATTTTATATTAATATAAAATTATTTAATATACTTTTTATATAAATCAAACTCAACATAATATATTTGTTTAAAATTTACATGAATATGAGCTATTTGATTATATTCTTATTGATGTTCAATTTTTGTAAAATTTGGTATATATGACCTTCATAATAAATAATTGTAATCTAACAGTTGGATGGATAGAAACTATATTTTATAAAGAGTTATTCAATGATGTAACTGTGCTTAAAATTATACCAGTGTAACTTAATTCTAACCCAATATATTTTTATTTTCTTGCTTTGAATTTGATTTAGCCCTGATTTATATATGTTTAATTATTCTGCAAGTTCCTATAAATTCACTTATTTTTAAATAAGTTCTTATAATTTAAAAATTTGTAATTAGATCCCTATATTAAATAAAAATTTATAATCAAGTCTCTCATGCAACTCATCATTACAAAATCGTTAGAAACATTGACATGGCATCTGATATAACACTAGGGACCTACTTGAATTTTAATTGAAACTATAGGGACCTACTTAAATAATTAAATCATTAATTTTCTAGGCTAAGTTAGCATTTCGATGTTATCAAAGATAAACATACTCTTATTTTCGACTTTAAAGAATATAACAACTTTTATAACATATATTATTTTTTATTATATTAAAATATAATTGCATTTCATATAAAACTATTACTTCAACATTTCACTTCTTCTCTTCTTTACAAGGGGGGAAGGGAAGCGTTACCAAGTGTCATTATATAACCATCAAAAGAGAAAATAATTTATCTATCATACTACATATGTTATTTATATTTTCCCAATTAAAATAAACCCAAAAACTACTAGAGACCTAAATCTGGTTCATTTTTGCATATATATATTGTTGATTAGAGACATTCTACCTATACAAGCATGGTCTTTCTCAACCAATAAGAATGCACTCAACACTTATATCTTTTGACTTGCAGAGTGTAAATTATAAAGGAAATTATATTGTAGTAAATTAGTCTATATTCTATTTTTTGCTCCTAAAATTAATTTAGCATGTCATAACAAAAGTATAGCATTTTAACTACGTAGTTTTGTGTTGGTAAATGATCAATTTATTTTAAAAATTAGGCAGGCTCATTTCAATAGTTGAACCAACGAAGATTAATTACTTTGTTTACAAAATTATTTGGTCTAAATAATTTTATATGGCATTAGTTGAAGAAAGGAAAGCAAAAAAAGGGGAGAATCACTGAAGATTGAGGAAATTAGACAGTCCAGTGTTACATATCATTGATATTTGGCAAAGATTAGTGAAGCAAATCAAGTCTTAATAACAGGCTATGCACTAAGAGTTATATAGCGGAGCAGCATAAACTTTGGCTTAGAGAACTTCCATAGATATGTAAGATCAACTTTTTAGCTTAGATATGAATGCTTTGGTGGTTAAGATATGTTTATTTGATTTTCGTTTATTTAATCTTTGAGGATTTTGTTGGTTGATTTGTTCTTTATGTATGATATGTTTTGGGTCTTGTTTGCTTGTTTGTTGAAAGATCTATGGTTCCTTTCTCATTGGAAGTTTTTGAGCCTTTTAATTATAAATGAAAAAAAGAAAATGGGAAGAATATTTGAAAACACAGAAAAAAAGGTGAGTCCAATAAACCCTATATGAAAATTTGAGGTGCAGTGGTGCAAATTTGTTGCTGTTAAAAGTTGGAAATGGAGAAAAAGTGAAATTTTTTTAATCTAATGATCTTAATCAACCCTTTTTTGCATAAGATATTGTATAAATAATTATTAATGTAGAAATGCTAATTTAGGTGAGTGTTATATTTAGATTAGAAATTAAATGTTTAATTATTATGTTGGTCCATATAGTTTCACTCAAAATTCAAGTAGATCTCTAGTTAGTGACATGGATCTGAGAAAATTCTATGTTGGATAATTCTATACAAATGTCATACCACATCTCTTGGAATAACAGAATATTTTGTTTATTTCATAGTGTTATAACAATGGGGACTTGATTATAAATTTTTAAATTATAATAATATATTAAAAATTGAGTAAAACTATAAGGACTTACAAAATAATTAAATCATTTATATATACATAATTACATCCTTTTTTATTTTTTTAGACCCAAATAGATTCATATATTATCTAATAATTTTGCATATCTATTTTCCGAGACATGTAAAGGGATTTAATCATTTCATTTATAATCTTAGGTGTAATGTCACAACTTTATCAATTTTATCTAGCTCGGATCATTTATACATGTAGTGTACGGCTAGTACCGAATATAGAATAATGTGATTCTACGAGACCCACCAGAAAAAAACAAAATGCGATTCTACGTGTTTAAAGATAAATCTTAATTACTAAAGTTTGATTAATTAGTTCAACTAGTTGGGTATTTATTCACTTAAAGAAAGATTTTAAATTCAGATCTTGTAAATGAACAAAAGATAAAGTAAAATAAAATAAAATTACCAGTGAGAGAATTTTATTTCATAACACACTGATGAGCTGATTTGAGTTATATTAGTTGAGCTATAATAAACTCCAGATATTTGTAATTTAAATAAAGAAAAAATGATAAATCTAAATCTGTTTAATGCTATGTAAGGTTTAAAAATTTTTAAAATGCGATAAAGCTTGCTACTTGATAAGATAAAGAAATCAAATGTATACCCTATATGCACGCATTATCATTTGTTTTCTAGAAGAGAAACGCTACTTACACAAGGTAACATTAAATTTTGAGCATCGTGACTTATCAGTAAAACATTGTTTGTTAACCAAAGCTTGATGGTGATAGGAATGAATTAAACTGAGTGTTCATATATGAAAGATACAAGTAGCAGATAAATATTACGCTGCTATGCGAGACCTAATGCAAGGCATTGGTGCCCAGGTGGTTTAACTCAATCTTTTTTTCCTTTTTTTTGATAATTAAAAGTAGAGCTCAACATATTAGAAAGTGGATTAACTCAATCTACCACGCAATTATCATCTCTCGCTAGAAAGGGGAATTCTAAAAGTGATCGATTATGAAAACAGAGCACAGTCTCCACCTCAATAAAATTGCGGTCAGGTTTTTTCACTGCCTTCAATTGCATGTTGCTTACATATGAAGTTATTACCATCTTTCGTAATCAAAACAAGGTATATGATGTTTGCCTTCTTGAAAACAGTCATGAAAATGAATTAAGTGCTGCATCCATGAGACCATTTGTTGGGAGGAAATTTCGTATTTTCAACCCAATTTTCTTTCTTCTGCTTCGACGCTGTTTCAATAATTAAATAAATTTGCCACAAACTCTGAAAGAATATTACCTGAAGTTCTTAAAACTGAAGCACATATATGGGTATGTTTGCTTAAGTTTAGTTTAAGAAAAAATATTTTTTATTGAAAGATATATATAAAAGATTTAAGATATTTAGATAAGTTTTTTAAAATGTTAAAATCTAAAAAAATAAAAGAGTATTTCAATATTTTTTCATAAATTAAAAAATAACTTGTAAACAAATTCTAGAAAATTATATCTGCTTTTTTTCCCAAAAAAAAAAAAAAAACCAACGCATCTTATATTTAACAAAATAAAGACCAATAACGTCAAGGCATCATGTAATCCAAAGCAATAATTTAGCTAAGGCCAGGATTGCATTCAGTTTTTTTTTTTTTTTTGGTTTGGGGGAGAGGATTGCATTCAGTTAGATTCAAATAAGCAAAGTTCACAATGAAACAAACCACGGTTCAATTCCTACTTGGGAGCGTTCTCTACATTTATTGTCCGATCATGCTTTGAACAGAATTGTCTTCAATAAAAAATATTGATAGAAAATAAAAAAAATCCTAATAAGTAACTTGTCGCAGTACCTACTCGAAGAAAAAATAAATATATCCCAACGTATAGGGTCAGTTTCCGACTACTATTATTATGATGAATTCAATCTCAGAGGCTCTGAAGGCTTGTGCTCCTTCAAATCAGCATTTAAAAGACATGTGCCCACCGTGTGAATTTCTGGCCCAAAGAGCTATAAATATCACAAACAAAAACGTGTCTCTTTCTTTGATAAATCTACCCATTCGCATTGGATAAAAGTATGGGCTCTGATCGGTTAACATGTCCCTTCGATGAACCTACCATTATAGCGTAGTGCAAAGAATTGATTGAATTAATTCAACATCTTGACCGTGTGCGACATGGTCCTGCTGGAAACACTGCAACTGACTCATAGGATAACAAACTGGTAAAGTTATTGGACAAAAATGATGTTCAGGGGTTGGGAGATGAAAAAGTAGCTATTTAATTAATGATGCAATTGGAATTGACAAGCTTGTTGAATAGTAAAATCGAGAATCAAAGAGGTGAAAAGCAAAAGTAAAAAATTCAAGGAAGTGAAAGCATAAGCTTTGGTAGTTAAAACTTCAAAATATATAGGAGAATTTCATTGATACGTTACAGGAGTTATGGGAAAGCATATATTGAATAACAACTTGCTCGTTAGATTTTTGACTAACCAATAAAATCGAGAATCAAAGAGGTGAAAATCAGAAATAAAAAATTCAAGGAAGTGAAAACATAAGGTGGTGTTTGGTTTGATGATTTTCATTTTCATTTTCAGTAAAAATGAAAATTAGGCCTGAAAATATGTTTGGTGTTGTATAATTGAAAATATTTTCATTGAAAATAATGCTGAAAACACACACAAATTGAAAATGCTGAATTTATGTTTTCAGCATTTTCAAAGTATTTGATGCTGAAAGTTGAAAATATTTACATCAAAAATGCGGTGGCATGGTGGTAAATAAATGGAATTCTGCTACTTTTATCCTGCACAACCCGTGTTCGATCCTAACGGAGGATTTTTTGGTTTTTTTAAACGCACTTTCGCAAGAATTTTGTTATATATTATTAATGAGAGACTTTGACATCCGCGCGCTGGTAGTGCAGAGGCTTGCACGTTGGCCTGTGTAACACCCTCCCAAGTACAGTATTATGCTTAAGTCATAGTACCACACCACTGAGTTATTCTGTTACTGAATCGGACCTTATTTGACAAAGAACTTTACTGCTACTCTGATATCTCTTGAACTTTCTGGAGACAACACGGAAAAATAGGAGTGAGAATCATAAATTCTCAGTAGGATTCTCTATGATACACATGTAATGTCATCGTTGTCATCTCCAGTTTGCTTCGGTTTATTATGGAAAAGGTGAACATGCTGCACAAACTATTTAATTTTACATTTTAAAAAATGTCTTATCCGAAGCAAAGTTCATTTTTACTCATATACTGGTTATTTGGGGAAGTCTACACAAGATTAATTCATGAATAATACCATGGATAATAACTTCAACATATAAAATGCACATAGCATTAATCTACTGGGAACATAACCTCTGTACATAACGTAACTTGCATTTGAATTCATACATATACATAAAATTTTACTTTTCTTTCATTCGACACACCTAGGCGTTACGTATCGCCGTCCCTAGAGTGCTTGCATCTATCTACACTTGAGCGTTACGTATCGCCGCCCTCAAGTGCAAGATCATACCACATCCCAGTATGATCGCCATGTCATACCCCATCAGAGCGTGATCGCCATGTCACGTTCCTTAGGAATATGGTATCCTCATGCTATATCCCAGAGTATGATCGCCATGTCATACCCCGTCAGAGCGTGATCGCCATGTCACGTTCCTTAGGAATATAGACTCATCATCATATCTTTGCATGCCACATTCCAGAGTATGATCGCCATGTCATACCCCGTCGGAGCGTGATCGCCATGTCACGTTCCTTAGGAATATGGGATCTTCATGCTATATTCCAGAGTATGATCGCTATGTCATACCCCGTCAGAGCGTGATCGCCATGTCACGTTCCTTAGGAATATAGGACCTTCGTTCGGTACTTACACTAGCTGGGTCATGCCATGCCTCATGTAAGTCCTACCCCCCATATACTCATACTAGCTGGGTCGATGCCATGCCTGATGTGAGTGGGGCATATACTTAAATCTTTGGTCTTTAAGTTTTTACTCTTTAACCTTTACTGCCCTTGGGTAGCTTGGCCTTGGAGTGAGCTTGTCAGCTTAACTCGTGACCATTGTCACACCGACTCACCCACAAGGGGATTCACATCTTTATATTCACATTTAATATACTTATATCCTTTCATTCTCATGCGTTGTCAAGCATAGTCATGCTAAATGTACTCGTACATATGCTTCATCAGTATTTCTCATATACCTCATATCATACTGCTTTTTGATTTAGTCTCATATATCTCATATCACCCTTATATCATTCTTGCATATAAATATCCCTAGGTTCATAAACTTCTGCCGTAAAATCGGCAGCATAACGGGTCATATTTGTTTCCCGATGAATAGTGCCAGTTCCCACGGACAAACCAATCATAGCAACATAAATCAACTTAACACACATATATATCAATGTCAAACTGGCAATTCTCAACTCAAACTTTTTATGTTTCCATAATACTTGTGAAATCTTTAATTGGGTCACTTTGTGAAACTATCACTTTGGCCATTCTGCTACCTTCTATTCGGTTCTGCCCGAATTTCATATGATCCATTTTTATTTCTATTCAACTCATTTAGATCTTAAATTTGGATATATCATAGCTCTATATGTCTACTTTCTAACCTCTTTGGTCCCATATCATTTTGATTCATAAAACTCAAGATATTCAACTTTTACCTCAGCCTGTCAGCCACTAGCCCGAATTACACTCTTAGAGGTATAAATTCACTAAAAATCGAAACTAAGCTCAAATCACACGAAATTGGTCTCATATTGAAGCTAACAGGACAACCTTTCATTTGCCACAAGTTGCCTTCCATTTGCTTAAGTATACCTCGAGTTATAAGTCCTGAAAGTTGACCTTCTTGAACTACTCTGTTTGGGCTTGGTTTGGACATAGAGTAACTTCCTCAAATTACTGGGAAAAATTGGGACCATAACAAACTCGGAATCTTATATTGGGATGTTCTCCTATGTCTAAGCTTTCTAACAAAATTAGTTTCACTCAATTTGGAGTTGTATAGGGTGAGTTATACCCTCCTCAAGTCACCCTGCCCGGATGAAAGTCCTAAACCCTAGGTCAAACTTCAAAAATTCATATCTCTCTCAATACTAATCCAATAACCTTATATGATATATCTATGGAAAGCCCTGAATGTCTACTTTCATCTAAAAATGGTTTCATCGGATTTGACCTATTGTAGGCAGCGCCGTACACTCCGTTGTACGGACTGCCATGGAATTCTCACTCAGGCAGCATCCCAACCCATCCATTTCTTCTAATTTTCTCCTTCTAATCATAATTCTAACTCAAAATCTCCTATGAATTCAATCATAACTCAGCATAATCCATCATAATACATCATGTACATCACATATATCATCAAAGAGTAGTCTTTCATGCATCCTCAGTTTAGAGAAATCAAGAGTAGAGATTGAATCCTACCTCTTTAAAGTATGACTTGAGCTAAGTGCTGAAACTTGGAGTGTTAGAACCTTGCTAAGCTTGGAGGAATGATGGAGTTGATTGAGAGAAGGGGAGAAGGAGGCTGGAACCAGAGGAAGAGGGAGAGTGGCGTAGATCCGCCAGAAATGAGGGGAAGGGTCTGACTTAAATATATGGGGGTAGTTGGAATTGTGGGTATTGATTGGTTGAAGTTTTGTGATTGAAGTTCGGCCATGTCGCCTGCTTTTGTGGCCAACTTGCTCTCCACGTCGTCCAAAAACTGGGATACGCTTCCGCTCTACCTGAAATTGGAACTCGTCCCTATATTACTTGAAGTCGGAACTCGTGACCCTTTTTTTTACAGTGCTTGAAGCTGAAACCAGACGTCGGAAATTGTACCATGTTATTGGTGACTTGAGGAAATCTTGTTTGTTCTGATACTTTGAATCAAGGTCGGATATCGGAAGTCATGCAGCTGACAATCATATAACCTCGGAATTCCCTATTTGAACTCGGGAATGTCAATAATGGATGTATACTCGGATATCGGAACTTGTTATCAAACTCGGAGTTCGGTACTTGTACCATGGTGTTAAACTATTACTTCTGAGGTCGGATGTATGATATCGGAAATCGGAACCTCATCAAGTTGGATATTGGAACTCTGAAGCCTCTTATTACGAAGTCGGAAATCAGGAACAATCAAACTTAGACGAACCCAGAAGTCGGTACTTTACATACAGTGTGTTTGATGAGATCGGAACCGGGTATATTTTCCTTGAAACATAAGTCGGATATCAGGAATTCCAATAGTACGAGATCGGAAATCGGGCCTATGACTTGAGACGTGAAGTCGGGAATAGGATGAAATCGGAAATCGTTATGACATGAATGAACTCGGAACTCGTAAATAACCCTTCTGTCCATTTTCAAAGACGAAATCGGAAATCGGAATTAATCACCCTGGCTAAGTCGGAGCTCGGAAAACGAATGTTACAGCCTGCATGCCCGAGGGTGAGGGTTCGAATCCCTCTTCACTCAATTTTCACAATTTTGTCTATCATTTAATTTTTTAAAGAGATAAAAGAAACAAAAAGGACAAAATGTACAAAAAGAAGTTGGTAGTTTAGTTGGCTCTATGTTGAGCCTAGAAATCTTGTGGTGTGTATTCAAAACCTATTACCCATTTTTTTATTTTTACCAATCATTTAATTTTTTTTCAAAAGAAAAAAAAGAAAAAAAAAGACAAAACAAGAGAGGAAAAAGGCACAGTATACTTATATTTGTATTATTCTTAAAATAATGAATCAAATATTTTTGTTGATATGATAATATATAATTAAATGTCTATACTTTATATTGACGGTATATATAATAAAATAATATTAACTATAATATTTAAATATTATCTATGTATAAATCAAAATATAATAATTGATAATAATAAAAAAATAACTTAAAAAGTAAGTAACTTATTTTATTCTTAATATTTTATAGAGTTATTTATTATTTTAATAAATATTTTTAATAGATGAACAAAATACTAATATCAAATATATATATCAATTTCATTATTTAATAATAAATATAATTTTATTATCTCAAATTTGATTTTGAAAATATATTTTAAAAACAGGCAAACCAAACATATTTTCATTATTTTTCCTTTTTGGAAACAGGCAAACCAAACGTATTTCCTAAATTTATAAAATCTGAAAATGAAAATCCTTTTCAAAAAATGAAAACAGAAAATGAAAATAAGAAATATTTTCACAAACCAAACACACCCTAAGCTTTGGTAGTTAAAACTTCAAAATATATGGGAGAATTTCATTGATACGTTACAACACAGGAGTCATGGGAGAGCATATATTGAAAAACAACTTGCTCGTTAGATTTGTGACTAACCGAGTCCACGATGAACCAAAAGTGCTGTGCCGACAGTGTTATGATGTATATGTTGATTGCTGAATGTATCCAATGTGCATTGAGCAAAGAGGAAGATAAGAAGGTGATGTTTGATTTATTTTATGTTTTCATTGTTTGACAATAAGTTTTTATTAATAATTGTAAGAATATTATATTTTTATTGTATTTTATGTTTTTAAATAGTTATGAAAAATGCTAAAAGATATTTTTTAAAATATTAATAAAACATGCTAATTAAAATAAAAAGAAGAAACATCCAAATAAGTAAAAGGTTTTTCTTCTAAGTCACGAGTTTATGCTAGCTCCTATGGAGAGCAGCAGCCAAAGAAACATGCATCGTTTACTCCCCTATGAAACTTGTTTGCCTTCTTTATCTATTATCTATTACTAAATTAACTACCTTAATTACCGCATGCATGGCAACATCTAATTGCATCTAAGCCAAAATTATTCTAGCTAAAAAAAAATAAATTTAACTCCTCATAATGTTCGTCTCTTCTCCTACTCTAGCCTCCACTCTTCGCTCTCATCTCTTAGCTCTCAGCCCTGCTCTCCACTTTCAGCTTCAAACTCCGCTCTCCTTCCCCTCTCTCTCTTAGTGTCTCTTCCTCCACACTGTTTACCTTCTGCTATTGTTGCTTGACCTTATATCAATCTCTGGCCACATTTTGTCGTCACGCATCAACCTTTTTCATGCAAGTCTCTCATTCCTCTCCAAAACTCACCGGTTCTTATAATTTCTTTATGCCCTAGGGTTCTTTTCGCCATTGTCGCTGGTTGAACATTTTATGGCCAAATTTAAGTGAATCACATTCTTCTTTCCCTCTTCATTTTCCATGCAAAAAATCTATGATTCCTATAATTTCTTTGCGACTTAACACTCCTGCTGCCGATTGAATATTTTTTGGCCAAGTTCAAGTGACTCACATTTTTCGTCCAGATCCATGAATGATTTAGCATCAATTTGCATTCCTTCTAGTGCCTCTTGAATTGCCATCTTCACATTGTGATTTAGGGTTTGTTTTTAGGATTTGTTATGACTATATTGGTTTTGTGCATTTTCTATGGTCCATATTCGATTAATTTAAAATTAATATAAGTAATTTGGTCCTTTATTTATATATTTTTTTCAATTTGGTCTTTTAACATACATTTATTTTTAAAATTTTTTTCTGTATGTTTTAAATCGTCTACTAATGAGTCTTGTCTTCTATCACACTTCCCTCAATCCCATTAAGAGAAGTGATGATGAGTTATTGCCTTTTGATGCCATGCTTGTCAATGCCTCACATCTCATCACTTTTTATAGGATTTATAATAGAATTGTTATTGAGGATGAATTAATGGACAATTTTTTTTTGGTACATAAATTAATAGACTATTTGAATCATACTAAATTGATAAAAAAAAAAATCGATAGGACACCAAAATATTTATTTTGCTTTATTTAAAAGGTCTCAAACTTAATGAAACTTGTAATAGCTAGCTAGCTAGAATGCATGTCTCTTGCCCTAAATTGTTGTGCACCTTCCCCAAATATCCTATAGAAGCTTGTAAATTTTAATTAGTTGTCAATTACCAATTAGTGTTTAACTTTAACAAGTAATTAGATTAGTTGAAGATTAAACTTTCACCATGGCCAAGCTTTTCAATCGTCAAGCCACCCTAAATCTAGGCGTAGACATGCTAACTAAGCCTTCATGAAAGTGTGAAGATAATAAATTAATCCATGATAATTAAGTAAATATAATTAAACTAGTTTAATATCTAGTTTACCTAAACTAATCCTAGGCTCTCTTTAATAAATAGAACCACATCTCATCACCCCCTCACACCTTAGAGACCCATGGCCAAGAGCCTTGAGAGGAAAACCAAGAGAGCTTGAGAGAAACCACCTAGTTTCCTTAGTGAAAAACCAAGAACAGTTAGAAAAATTCCATAAACACCTATAATATCATGCACCGTAGCCAAAGCTTGCAATCAACCATCAAGAGAGCTCAAAACCTTGGTGGAACATGCCTATTAGTTAATTATTATTCATTCTATTTATTGGATTGTTTTATTCAATAATCAACTAGTAAAGTATTACCATACCAATCTTTATCCTTTAGCCATGAAATTTTTTTTGGCTTAATTATTCTGTATATCTTTATTGTTTCAATAATCAACTAGTAAAGTACTACTATACCAATCTCTATACTTAAGCCATGAATTTTTTTTTTTTTTGGTTTAATTATTCTGTATGTCCCTATAATTTCATTTAATTTTAAATTAGGTTCTTATAGTTTAAAAATTTGTAATTAGATCTCCATATTAAACAAAATTTTGTGATCGAATCCCTACGTCAAACCACCATCACAAAAAATTCCTAGCAATGCTGTGTGCACAAAGTGAAGTTAGGTGCATCACATATGTAACATCCTAAAGAACAATGCATCTAATTAGCACTGTTAACTAATTTATTCGGTTGCATTAGAGAAATAAGAGTAAGTAAAGGTTAATTAAGAGTTAATTAAAGAGATTAGGATTAAAAAAAATCATAATAGATATACAAAAAATCTTACAATGTTATTAGCAATGTTTAGTCCATTTGAAGGAAATTGATAAAGATTCAGTATTTTATACTACTAGAACTGAATTAGTAAAATTTTATATTGAAAACCTTAGTTTGAGTGGCTGAAATTGAGACACTCCTACCCCATGTGAGTGGCGCCATTTGCTGCCCAAAAGAGAGAAGAAATTTGGCTCAAAACTCACCACTCAAATCTTCGCCAATCATAAGCCATTGTCATGTTTTAAAACATGAAAAATCCCCTCCAACTCCTTTTAATTTTTGGCCTCAACACACCAGCCCACTCTCTCCCTCATTTTCTTTCTCATCTTCCTCTCTTTATCCTTGTTTCTTTAGCCCACCTACATGCTTACACCCAAGACTTGCTTTCTCACTAGTTTAAGCTTCAATTTGAGGTAGGATTCATGGTTTTCTTCTCCTAATTATGAATCAGTGATTGATTAAGATATTTGTTTCATTCATTCAATTTCTATTATATTGTGTTTATATGAGTTTTCATAGTTGAATTAACATGTACAAGTTGGGTTTTGGTTGGGAAGTTGAGAGAAAAACCAAAAGAGTAGCAAAACAAATTTTGCCAAATTGAAAACCCTCAACTATCTGTACTGCAAAATGTATAGATTCGCCTACAAATATCATAATTTGATGAAACTAATTTTATATGAAACTAGACATCTAGATCTTTCCAACCATATAAACTATAAGGCCATTGAATTTTATTGAGTGAGATATGAATTTTTGAAGTTAACCCTAGAATTCTATCCCTAGTCCTGACCAAATTGGGTTGTGAAGTGTATAACTTGCCCTATACAACTTCAAATTTAGTGCAACTAATTTTGTTAGAAAGATAATACATATATATTTATGCCATAAAAATTTTAGATTCAAACCCTAAGTTATTTGCTCATAGTAATTCACCAAAGTTGCCATTTGTCTTGACTAGACTGAAATAGGGTAGAACAATTCAACCAAATTTGAGAGCTTATAACTTGAGCTTTGCCTATTCAAATGAAACAAAACTTGTGAGTTTTGTTAGCTTTAAAATGATATAAGTTTCAAGCAAATCTAATAAGATTTTTATTTTTGGCGAATTTCTATATTTTAACCCTAATTCTATCTAATAGTAGGGTAGACTTAGGTTAAACTTAAATAACTTAATCTATACTTATCAAAACTTAATGGGACCAAAGATAATAAAAATTAGACAAACAATACTACAACATATCAAAAATTTAGATTTAAATAAGTTAAGTAGCAATTATTGCATAAATTATAAAATAGGGCAGAATTGAGTGATTTAAGTAGAATTGCCAAATTGAGTGTTTAGACCCTTAATGTATGTATGAGCTTCATTTAAAGTTGAATGTTGCAATTCCATATTGATGTTGAAAAGTTAATGTGTTATATTGGTTATGTTGCTCTGACTGACTGTTTGAATTAAAGAGCACTATTCATGAGGAAGCGGATCTAATCTGTTATGCTACCAAATTTCTGGTAGGAACTAGTGGAAATTATGAATATTTTTATGTTATGTACATAACCAGCATGTAAGCATGATATGATTGTATATATATGTGTCATGCCTATGAAAGCCATGCATGGAAGTATTATTGTGATAGAATACAAGACACATGCGTAAATGATCATATATGGAAAAGAAAAGATAATAAGAACTTGCAAAGGAACGTACCGAGCCTCCACCTCACAATAGGTCAGGGCAGTACTGTCCAAGGGAAATAGACTGGTATGAGGGTTCGGGAAAGTAAACCGGTCACTCATGTATAGGTATAAGCTGGGACCTGAAAAATAGGCTATTACCCAAGGGGAAGAGAGGTCATTCACCTCTAGGGAACCAAGTACAGAGAAGCAAGATGTAAATAAAAGAAAGATAAGTAAAGGATGCACTTGAGAATGGTGATATGTAATGCTCAAGTGCAGGCTCATGTAGGCATCCTAGGGAGAGCGATACGTAACGCCTAGGTGTGCCAAGAAAAGAAAGTAAAGAAAGTTAAAGAGAGACAGAAGCACTTACATCAACAGTCTAGTTGTATTCATATATACATATTATTTATTTGTTCTTTAATTTGCTATACTTGTGTTTAGATTCTTTCTCTGTTTAACAAGTGTATGAATAAAATAAACTTTACTTCAGATAATATATTTTCAAACTATAAAACTGGAAAGTTTATATAACATGTTCACCTTTTCTCATAATAAATCGGAGCAGCTGGAAATAATAATGATGGCATGGTATGTGGCAGTCTAAGGAATCCTACCGGGAATTTATAATTCTTACTCCATGTATATTTCCATATTATCTCCAGATATCTTAGGAAAACTAGAAGATGATCATACTGGATAGAGTTAGGAAGATTGAAGAAGGCCAAAAAATGCTGTCATACAAGGTCCATTTAAGTAACAGTAACAACTTTTAGGAGAGGTATTATGACTTAAGCATAGTACTATACTTGGGAGGATGTTACAACATACCGTATTAATCCGAACCATTCAATATATATAAAGTGGAAATCTATGACTAAAAATAATATGGAGTATCAATACACCCACTTAGTATAATGCACTTTAAATGCACCCTCATCCCTTTCATACACCCCTTTCCTCCCCCTTTTCTTCTTTTTCTTCCTCCTCCTTGCCTCCGCGTCCTCTTCCACAAATCTGCATGGTCTTAGTTGCTGTTACACAGCCCCTCTTCCTTGCCCCCTATACCACCTCCCCCTCCTACTCCTCCTCATACTTGCCCCTTACATGGTCTTATTTCTAACATTGCAAAACATAAAAGTGGCATTAATTGTTGTTATATAGTATTTATTACAATGGACTTTGACCATGAGGGTGCCTCAATATAAGATGAGTTTGTTGAGTTTGGTGTTTTTGATGAAGAAGGGGGAATATTGAGAATGGAGATTGAATAACTTGCAGAACAAGGTTAGATTTTTTATAGGTGCAAATGCTGTGTTATTGTGTGCATGTGTGTATCGGGAGTGTGGGGTGAGGGTGGTCAGGGAGGGAAGTGATGAAGAGGGAGATGGATTCAAGGATAGTGGATATAGAAGGAGGCCAGGATGGTGGAAAGTGAAAGTGAAGAAGGAGATGGAATACTCTATGAATATTTTGTTTTAGTTAATATTCTTGTAACGTTAAATACAAATAAGGACTTAATTGAAAAATTGTATATAATGTAAGGACTTGATTATAAATTTTTAAATTATAGGGACTTAATTGAAAATTGAGTGAAATTATAGGGATTTACAGAATAATTAAACTTTTTTCCCCCATTTTTCATTCCATTCATAGGCAGAAGCTACTTAGCTTAGGTTCATTTTTCTATAACACATGGGTAAAGTTATCTAACTTATTAATTAGAATTGCCCTTATTATTTAACAAGACTATTGTATCTATCCTTTATTAAATTATCTACACATGTCCAACAAAAGATCATCATGTGTATAATAATTATATTAAACACACATAAGTTGATCAATTATTAAACCAAAGTTATATATATATATCCTTTAATCAATCCAACTACATTAGAGTAACTAAGTCTGTATTTATACATCTAGTAGAATAGCTTCAAAATAATCTATGTCAGTCATCTAAATATAGAACATCTAACCGGCCACAATCCTTACTATCTAGTCATATCTTTGAACACATTCGAAAAAAAGGCTGAGATACTAATTTCAATAAGGGTGGTGTTTCTAGGGTCCTATTGAATATCCAAAATCTCCCAAACTATCACACAAGTAATGGCAAGTAGAAAAATATAATAATAACCACAATAATCGTTAACAATAGTATCATCGGCATTATTATATCATTTAACTAGAAAGTGTTAAATAAAAATAGATAATCTCTTCTAAAAAGGGGTTAACTACCTATCATAGATCAATAATGAGAAACTACACAATAATCAATGGTGCAAGCTGGCATTTGCAAAGTATTCTTATTATTGACATTAATTTATTTGTAACTTTTTCCATCACAGTGTTCATAGAGCTTTCCATCACATGATATCCATCTATTACTATCATAATAACATCACATAACTAAGTACCATCCATTATCATAATCATAGTTTGCTCATTTAATGTAATTCATCAATCTTCACTGTAACTATACTGTAATTGTTGCATTACTATACCCATAGGGTCATCCATCGTATCACATATCTTAGGCTTGTATCTCATATCTCGTATATGATCTGTGAAGTTCTTATGTTAGGGCATTCCCTAGTCATATTAATGACCACAAAGTCCTTGTCTGCTATTTAGTGGGGCCCCATGCATCTTCATACCAGCATGAGACTTTTCTTTGTCCTTTTCATTACTAGGCGGGAACTCCATGCATAACTCATACCACTATAGGACTTTTCTCATGACTGCATAATCCTTGTCCGCTGTTAGATGAGGCCCCATGCATCATGTAATCTTTCTTTTTGATGATCACCATGAGATTCATTCTACTATGGATCCTTCCATAGCTCCCAGACCATTCTTCCAACAACTTCTTTCTAGGTTTGAGGCCATTATGGATGAGCACAAGATCATCTAATGTAGTTATCCATCTAGATTAAGGAATTGGCATATTCTTCAAAATCTGTTGACTCTTTGTTTGCTACGTTGGAGATGCAAGATAGAAACATTGAGGGGATCACATGTTCTCCCTTTTAGGTTTGTGCTTTAACATTCTTCCATATGTTTATTTGTCATGATGCATAAATTCTCAAATGTATAATGCATAGTCTCAGCCACCATAGATACAACTCAAATAACCATGATATCACGCACCACATAAATAACATGTAACGAATCTCGCTTTCAAACAATAAAAAGTGCATACTATTATAAGTTTATCATGGTTCCAAGAATCAATTATTCATGAACAAGTTTCAAAATTAAACATCTCTTTCAAGTAGGAGCATTCTTTAAGCATCCCCATATTACCAACACTAAGATCTACCTTAATCAATTCTCAAAATCAATTGTCATGGGCGAATTACACATATAGGATGAAAAGGATTCTTGAGTAAAAAACACTTAGCTTTCAAGTATCAAGCATGTTCATCTTCACACCTTAATCTTTAATCAACTTTCAATGGCCATTAAAACATTCAAGTCATCATCACGCACACAACAAAATTTCAGATTTTAAGCACCTATTTCCTCTTGGCCAAATTTACACATCATCCTTCTCAAAAGAGAATCTTGAACCCAAGCAAGCCATTTCCCATGTTTTAGGTGCACACATAATCAAACTTTAGCCAACCTTAATGGAATTCAAAATACCTCAAATTAACTTCATACACATCAAAGGACATAAATTTCATACAAATTAGTTCAGTTGGCTGAATTGGGTACTCAAACAATAGCATAATAAAACTTTGGGTCCAAACAAGCTATCTTTCAAGCTTATCATGATCACTAATCAACCCAAAACTTAATCAACCTTCAAAGTCATTTAAAACATATTTTATCATCATTAGATCGCCCCAAAATAATCCATTCCCATACAATTTAACTTCTTGGCCAAAACCCCTGCAATTAGGCAAGGAAAAGATCTTTCAATCTAAGCATTCTACTATATAAGATTTGAGCCTAATCACTTGCAAAGTTTATTCCAAACTAAAATCAAGCATCTAAGATCAATTTAACCATCACGAATTCTCATGATTAAAGACAAAAATTCTAGACTTACTATCCCATACTTGTCTTGGTAGAAAATCATTCAATCAAGCACAATTAAGAGATTTTCTAGTTTTATAGGATCTAAGCTCCAATGATCAAACTATATGACTTCTAAACACAATAAATCAAGATTTTGCAAGTTAAATTGCAACAAAATAGAGGCAACAAACTAGCCACCATATCCTCCATACACATGAATCAATCAACAAGAAAACACAAGTTAGAGCAACCCATGAAAGCATAGAATCAAAGAAAGGGTATGGCGATTTTCAGAAGGTGGTGAGAAGAAGAGAACCCCTACCTCTTAGAATGAGATCCGAAGTTTTGATGAGAGATTGGAATAATTTTGATTTTTTCTTGAAAAAATAATGCTTGATGCCTGTGACCTTGAAGTTCCCAAAGCTCTAGTGATTTTCCTAGAATTTTTTAAGTGTTTATGGCCTCTTTTTCAATTTTGTAAAATTTTTTCTTTGCCATTTCCTTAAGAACTTGCAAATGAAGTTTCTCTCTCTCTCTCTCTCTCTCTTAGACATGGACAACATGAGGGAGAAGGAGCTTGACTTTGTGTTTTTATATTCAGAGATTAATTGGAAAGGAGGACTTGCTACATATGGCTTGGAATTTAACTACTTTTTTTTTGCTTGTAGACTTGGGAACTAAGTTGTTAGTCCTTTTCTATCTCTCTCTTCAAGGCTAAACACACAAAATGAAAGAGGGGAACTTGGAGTTGCTTGGATAAGTTGTGTTGCTACATGGCTTAAACTCACCACCACCATAAATTACTTCCGTAATAAAATAAAATGCAAAATGGACTTCTTCCTCCCTAAGTAGGTGTTACTTGACTCTTTGGAGAGTTAAGGATTGACTTTTTATAATTTTATATGCCAAGGTGAATTTTCTATTCTATTATTTTCATTTATCTTATTTTCTTTTATTTATTTCCTTTTTCTTTTCCTTTATTTCTTTGTTTTATTATTATGTTGGGCTTGGGCACAACGTCCATTTGGATTTTGAAATACTATTTGGGCATGATCCCAATAAGATTTAAAAGCCCAAATTTATATCTCACCTTTGGTTAATTTTTTTTATAGGAATTTCTATTTTTCCTAAGTAAAATTTTAGCTTTTTCATCACCTAAGCCTTAAACTATTGATTGAATAATCCAGATCTTATAATTTTTCTACAATTTTTTCTAAGATTTTGGACTATCCTACCCTTAAACATCCCAAAAATTCTACTAATGTCACAATTATCATCTATATTTATTTCATCATGGTATTTCCATCATAAGTTTCACTTTTTGTTATTTATGTCGCACATTGGTTAGTCTTTAGGAATTCCTCTTGCGGTGACCTAGTTTTATGACTATGTATGGGGTTATGCCACAAAGGGTGTTTTTGTCTTACTTGTGTTATATTTTTTGTTAATAAATCTCTGAGGATGTTTTGTCATCATTAATTAGTTAATTATGGATATAATTCTTTTTAGTTGACTTTGGAATTTCTATGTTTTTGGACATTTTTACCCTTGCTTCTTGAGAAAGTTTACTATTTTGCCACTATTTTTATTAGTAATATTTAAATTTAGAATATATATTTTCTCTATCTTATTACTAATAGTTAATAGAATAATTGGTATATAATAGTCTTATTTTAACTTAATTAGAACTAATGAATTCTAGGCTATTTTAGGTTAATTACTCATTTTGTATTATTTGGGACAGGATGATATAGAACAACCCACACCAACCCATGGAAGCCACAAACAAGTCACCTCTTCCAAGTAGGGTTTTTTTTTGCCCCCAAACTTCCAAGGCTAGTTTTGTGTTCTATGTGATTATTTGTATTCACGGAGTTTTCTAATTGCTATTTTCAGTTTGCATTTCATCTTATATGTGCTCTTAAAGGTTTTCTTTTGATTCATGAAAGATGATGGCTTTGAGTTGTTCTTGAGATTTTGAAGCCTATGTTTTAAGTTTTAAGTTTTATAATATTGAATCTTCCTTCTTGTTGATTTTTCATGAAAAATAACCTGATTTCCTTTTAATATAGCTCACAGCCCAGAAGGCTTAGAGCATGTTTGGCTTGTTGTGAAAAATTTTGGTAGCACTTTAATGGTGTTTGCAAGGTTATTTCATAATTCTAGGGTTTTCTAGCATAAATTTTGAATTTTCCATGATTTCATGAACATAAGCTCTCATTTCCTCTCATTGATGCCCATGGCCTGGTTGTATAATAATGACTAAGATTATGTTTTGGGAAGGGTTTGATGGGTTTTGGTGTTGATTATATAATAACTTCATGAATATATGGTTTCGCCTTATGTAAGGGCTTGGTAGCTTAAAAGACTATATTTTGGTGTTATATGTTGCTCACGACCTTGGTATGCTTTCAAATGAAGTTTTGAGTTTCATGAAAATGATGAGTTTATGATGATGATGATGATGATGACGCCCATGCTAATTTTTCTTGTCAAAAGCTTATTCTTTTACGAATATGAACTATCAACCCATAAACCCATGTATCAATTCACTATGTGTAATCGGCCAAGTTGCTTGCTCATAACTCTTGATACTTTCTCATGTTTATGTTAGTTCTACGATGATGATTTTATGGCTAAAATTAATATATTCTTATTAGTAGAACTTATTTCATGTTGGATTTTTAGTTAGATCGAAAACCAAGTACCTTGGGTTTGGCCATAAACGTGTACTCGATCATAATTTCTTCATGTATGATACGTCATTCTTTTGTACATATGATGAATCTATAATGAATTTGAATGCCTATGTGATTAATATGAAGGCTCGTTAGATGCATCTTAATGATTGAAGCTTGTCTCATGGTTATGGTTTATATTGAGCTACAATAATCTTTTTAGTCTCTCATGACACCTTCGGCCATGCATGTTTATAGTACGTTTAGAATTGTTTTAATTATGATTTCTAGCTTATTCACGAAGCTTTTGATATGAACACATGATTTTTGAAAGATTTGCATGAAAAATACTTATGAAAAGGTCACTTTGAATCTATGTATGAAAGGTGTTTGATTAAATGTCTCAATGAGTAACTCATGCTTTTAGTCACTTGTTTTCGTTCTCCAAGCATGTTTTGAGTTGCCCTGATTCATGTGGTGATTTCTTTTAGGACAATTAAGGCTTAAAACATGAAAAACTTAAGTAAATGATTTTGGCCATTGCTTATGGAGTCATGGACTATTGAACTTCTGAAACTTTGCATTACGGACACTTTGATTCATGCTATGGACTTATATGGCTTCATATGGACTTTAGTTGAGACTTTTATGGTCTTGATCTTGTGCTTGGACCTAGACTTGGACATGACTTATGGACTGGACCATGGACTAATGACACTAAAAGCAAACTAATAATCACCCTAATTAAAGATTAAGTTATGGATCCCTTTAGAAATTAGCATATGAGCTAGCTAGCTCCATGCTTGAGTGTTTCTAAACTATTTTTTCTTGTTGATATTCATAAGTTTTAAATCACTATGTTTTCTACTCTATTCTCTTTATTAACACTGGTGGCTTGACAGGTATGGCATTTTTTATTTTTTGGGGATCATTGTAATTAATGATAATTTAAAATAATTGATAATTTGAGATCGGTAATCGTAAAGTTAAAAATACAAATAGATGTAATATGTGTTATATATGGAAGAAAGCTATAAAAATAAAAAAAAAAAGTGTACAAATATTAACACATGCAAATATATGCATTCACATAATTATGAATATAACTTTTCTTTAAATGTCATTTAGTTGTCCCTTTTCCTTCATGTTCTAAAACATTTAATTAAGAGGCCAAAAAGTGATTGTATATCTGAAACATTTTTCAACTTCTCTGCATTTTGTCCATAAAAATTATGGTTAATATATTTTATTTTAAACTAAATTAAGATAATAACAATTTGTTTAATTAATGCAAGTATAAGAGCTGTCACCTTTGGAAGGATTTTTTGCAACTCTTTATACATCTCATCATCAATAAATTTTTGTACTTTAAAAACCTACAAAATAAATTATATACTAGAAATTATAAATTATAAATTAGAAATAAAAAATTTGAAATTAGAAACAAAAAAGTAAATCATATCTCCATTACAAACTAACATAATAGATTATCAAAGAATAATAGAGCAAGATTGCAAGCAAATTATCTCATTGAGAATTTTCCAACATTGAGAATTTTTCTAGAAATGCAAACATTGAGAACGACATTGAGGACATAGTAGTATTAGTGCAAACAAGAGGAACAATGAACCTTTCATCAACGTGTCAAAAAGAGAAAAAACACTTTCATCAACCATCATTAGACAAAAATGCTAAACCTCATACCGAATAGGTCATTATGCCCACGACAAAAGTTTGAAGGGCACTTGCAATTGATCTAATATATCACATGCCTCCCCAAGTCCTTCGCTGGAAATCACAAAAGTGAAAGCAATTATATTCTGTTGAAAAATAATGATATATTTTGTCTAATATCTACAAAATAATATTCAATATGATAATCAGTGAGAACCTTCTAACAATGAAATTATAAGAGCATAAAATAAACCTACTAAATAGTATTGCTATGCAGGAAAGTAACGTCTTGACGGGTAGATAAGTAACATAACGTTTGTTGTCACTTGTCACCTTTAAGGTACTGCATTATGCTTAAGAATTTGAAATGCTGAAATTCTCTAATATGTCTAATAGTTTTCCTTATCTTCTTTCCTATCAACGTGAGAGAGGGAAAAATTGGTGTGGAGAAAAAAAAAGCAAGGATATGTTTTAGCATGCTAAAACATAGTTATAGGATCCATGAGGAGCATTTGGGTCTCTGACTTCATAAGAAGCGGTTTCTTAGGCTTGCAATGCGCAAACAGGAAAGCCCCATTATTATCCAATGGACCCCATGGCCAAGGCTGACAGAAAGCAAAGGTTCTCCTTTCTAATGGGCCCCAAACAAAAGGAGTGGATTTAGAGAGTAGGGAGGAAGAGGAATGGGAAGCTGAAGAGATAGCCAAAATAAAAGAGGAAGAGGAAGATGGTGTGGGTCGAGGGGTTGGTGGAACGAGGATTTGAAGGAGGAGCAGCTTGAAAGAGCAATTTTTTTTTTTTTTGGACATGTAGAAGAGTAGTTTTCAAACTAAATCAAGATGTGGAGAAGTATATGTAGGCAAAGTGAATAGAGAGCATTAGGTGAGTCCTGGTATAAATGTATGGTAAATTAATAAATATTTCAGTATAGATATACATACAAATTTGAAAAACCATTTCAATCGAATTTGGAGAGACCAAAAATAGTTATCAAACCCAATCCGCTTCATATACTTGTATAGATTAGATGTCTCACTTTTTTATCTATACCATTATACTAGAAATTTTATCATTTTATTTTGTTCGAAATTTGTTAATAAAAGACTCTCATTGGCATTTTGTTTTGAGAAGAAAATAGTTCCTAATAAAAGTATGTTATGCAATGATACAAGGCCAATCATTGAACTATAGTGAAAGAAAATAATTAAAATATATTATTTCAACATTTATGCATTTATTTTTTAGATAAATTTAACATTTACTTTTGACTGCTTTGATTGCATTGGAGCTTTTATGGTTGTCAAGGGAAAGCAGATTAGTGTGAAACTTGGAACTCAAAGCACTATTATTTGACATGAACATTATTTGACATTGTTTATCTCTATTGACATTGTAACGTCCAAAAAATTTTATCACTTTTAACCAAGTTGTTCGATTTTATCAAACAATTGTGACTAAATGGAATTTGATTGAGCATTCATTTAAAGTCAATTAAGTGTGATTTAAAAGGATTAGAATTTAAAAAATTAGATTAGGAACATAGGAAACCTCATAGAATTTTTCTAAAACCGGTTTACCGATTTAAGAGAAATCAGTAAGGTTTCGGTATTTTAAACTGTTGGAACCGGATCAATAGAGATTATACTATGAGAACCCTAGGATGGATGACCAAGATTTAGCCAACTTACCCATGCAAATTGTGCAATCTTAGCCCTCCATATGGGCTGCCAAATCAAGTTGAACAACCAACACAAATCCACTAATCAAATGCAACTTGCTTTAGAAGTTTTCACTTTTTTTCCTTTTCTACCCTTTGCAATTTCGGCCTCTTTATGTAGCTGACCCCTCTTCATTTCCTTTCTTCATCATCTCATCTCATCTCATCTCATATCATTTTCATCTCCAACAAACTTTCAAGCCACATCAAGATTTCTTCAACTCAAAACACAAATCTAGCAAGAATCACACCTAGGAAAAGTACGAATCCAATTTCTCTTCTTATTTTTCTTGATTTGGGGTTGTGTGGAGATCTTGTTTTTCTCATGATACTGAGATGATTTGGAGTGATGATGATGGATTATGGTTGATTTTGCATGTATGTTATAATTAGAATTGGAATTGGCATGAAAGAACTTGAAGAATAGAGAGAATCAAAGAAACTGTTAGGGTTTTCACTCGACGGTCCGCACGGCAGAGTATACGGCTCCACCTAAAATCATTTAAATTTGATGAATATATTTTTATATGAAACTAGACATTTAGGCTTTCCATATATATAAAATATAAGGCTATTGGATTTGTATAGAATTAGTTGTGAATTTTTTAAGTTTGACCTAGAATCTGGGATTCCCATCTGGGTAGTATGAGTTGAGAGGGGTGTAACTCACCCTACACAACTCTAAATTGAGTGAAACTAACACTGTTTGAAAGCTAACATATAAGGAAATATCTCATAAAAATTTCAGAGTTAGATTTGTCGCCAATTATTCCCAGTACATCAATGAATTTACCTTAAGTTCAAACTGGGCTGGAATAAGGTAGTCTAGCAAGGTCAAGTTATGGGGCCTATATCTCAAAATATACTCATGCAAATTATATGCAACTTCTTTTATTTGAAAGCTTGTTCTGTTAGCTTTAATTTGATATAAATTTCGTATAGTTTTACCCAGATTTCCCATTTTTAGTAAATTTTCTCTTATAAGGGTGGAATTTTGGCTAAAAACATGGCAATCTAAGGTAAAATACTAATAACTTGAGTTATACAAATCCAAATGAGATGGGACTAAAAGGGTTGGAAACTAGACACATAGAACTATGACATATCCAAAATCCAAGTTTAAATGAGTTGAATTGGATTAAAGGTAGAGTATACAAAATTCGGGCAGAATAGGATGAAATAAATAGAAAACTCTATTGATGTTTATACTGACCTTGATGAATGATATTGTGAATATGGAATTGCTGCTTCATATTGATTTGCATGTTTAAATGATTTTACTGGTAGTCTGGTACTATTCATGGGGAAGTGACTCGATCTGTTATGCTGCCGAAATTTCGGCAAAGAATTCATATGTTGTGTAAGTTAAAATTGCATGAACATATGATATTTGAAAAAATAAAGTTAGTTGTGCATGCAATTCATGAATATTATAAAGGATTCCATATTACTTGGGACAACCCCTGAATAAGTTTAAGGGGAATAGATCAGTGGGAAGGTCGAGGAAAGTAAACCCGGCAATCCTGTATAGGAACGAGCTCAGTTCTAAAAAGTCGACTATTACCCAGGAGTATATAGCCGATAACTCCCAGGGAACCAAGGATGGAAAACAAGTTTTAGGAGACAAAAGCCTTCAAAGATAAGATCCATTCTCCAGTTTGCACATTTATATGCACTGTATGAAAATTCTTAATTGATTGTCCTAGTTATCTACTTATTTCTCATGATATGCTACTGTTTATTTATGATTACTGTCTTAATTGTATTAGCATATCTATTAACTACATTTTCATTATTCCAATTTAAAATTTAGTTTGTTTCAGTGTATGTTTTCTATAATAAGAATTTAGGTCGAATATTACCATTATGTCGTACTATTTAAAATTAAGGAAAAATCGAAACAACTGGAAATAACAGCGATGACAGATGTGTATAAACTTAGGATTCCTACTGGAAAATCTTTATTTCTCACCCTACTGTATATTTCTGTGTCATTCTCAGATCATGGAAAACGCAACAACTGGCGTCCTGTTCATCAAGTTCCCTAAATTTCATATCCACCTAGACCTGTTTTTAGACTCTATATATATATCCGGTAGATGTCAGTTTCGTTTTTCTTTCTTCTTTCGTAGAGATTTTGCTGTTCCCTTGACTCACCCACTCTTTGACCCCACTGCACCTTATATTGCTATCCCGCTATACATGACCCATCCCTTTTCACCTCCACATGTAGCAAAGAAGAACACCAAGACAGCCCATGGCTCACGCCGCTTCACTACCAGAGCAGATCCCCTTTATTTCACTATCTGAGGAGGATCTATCTGAGGTGGTGTAATATCCCCATATAACGTAATAGGAAATGATAAAAACGTCCTTATGCAAACTTTTGTTATTCACAATCTCGCCCCTAAATTTTTTAGAAAATGACATTTAGGTCCCTATATCAATAAGATTAGTAGAATAAAGTTTTAAACGAAGCAGAATCACGTAGCGAGAATGTAGAAACCTAAACCTCGGCTGATTGAGCTACGGAGGTATCCATATGTAAAATGACATGGGATGCCCCTAGACTTGCCCATAATTACGAAGATGCCATTAACCATGAAAAACAGAAAACAAAAAGGCCCTCAATTTACAAAACGTTTAATTTACACTATTAATTAATTTATTCGATTTTATTGAATCTTTAAGATTAATTAGAAATTAATTAAAGGTTAATCAAGAGTTAATTAGATGTTAATTAGAGAGATTAGAATTAGAAATAATTAGAATAGAAACATAGAAAACCCCACAAAATTCAAGATCGTTTGGCCAATTTGAAGGAAATCGATAAAGATTCAGTGTTTTATACTTCAAGAACCGAATCAGTAGAATTTTATATAGTTAAAAACCTAACATGGGTGGCTAGAATTTAACCACCACCACCCCACTAAGTGGAGCCACCAACAGCCACAAGAATGGGGAGAAGTGGCCAAAGGAATACTATACAAACAACAACCAATCACCATCCAAGATTCCAACTACTAAAGCCTTATAAAATTTCCTTAAATCCCTTCAAATCCCCTCATTTTCGTGCTGCCCTCTTCAGCTAACTTTCCCCCCTTCATTCTTCTTCTTCCTCACTCCTTCCTCAAATCTCCAAGCACCACCCATTTCCTCCACCAAGAGCTCAAATCTAGCTAATTTCTACACCAATTTGAGGTAGGATTCAACTTCTTTGCTTGATTTTATTGAATTAATGACTCTTAGGAATACTTTCTTCTCTCATGTAATTGATGATATATGGTGATGGTGTGATGATTTATGGCTGATTTAGCATGTATTTGCTTGGGTTGATTGAGATTTGAATGAGAAAACACAAAGAGCCACAAAATAGAATCTGTTAGGTTAAGAAAACCTACGGCGGTCTATACCGCAGAGTGTATGGCTCCGCCTATAGCGGTTGAAACTGAATGAAACTAATTTTATGTCAAACTAGACATCTAGGGCTTTCCAACCGTATAAAATATAAGGTCATTGGATTAGTATTGAGAGAGATATGAATTTTTGAAATTTACCCTAGAATTTTGACCCCGATTTTGAGCAGACTGGAATTCGAGGGGCATAACTTGCCCTATACCCCCTCAAATTGAGTGAAACGAATTTTATTAGAAAGCTGAGACATATAGAAAAGTACCATAAAAATTTCAGACTTAGATTCGATCCCAATTGCTTCCAGTGGTTCAAGGAAGTCGCCCTAAGTCCGAACCGGGCTAAAATAGGATAGTCCAGATGGGTCAAATTTCGGAGCTTATAACTCAAGCTCTACTCAAGGAAATGAAATGGGACTTATTGTAAATGAAATATTGTCCTGTTATCTTTAATATGATACAAATGTCGTATGATTTCAACTAGTTTTCGATTTTTAGTGAATTTTTACTTTTGAGTGTGTAATTCTGGCCAACTACAGGGCAGCCGAGATAGAACTTAAATAACTTGAGCTACATTTATCAAAATTGGATGGGATGAAAGAGGTTAGAAAATAGACACATAACACTTATCCAAAATTTAGGTCTAAATGAGTTAAAATGAATTTATGGCCTAAGTTACAAATACTGGGCAGAATCAAAAGGAAGTGGCAGAAAACTAATTCAAGATCAAGGTTATGAAACTTTGTTTGATTATTGGAGCATCCATACCTTGCATTGATTTTTCTGTATGAATGACTGTCTGGTTGACTGGTACTATTCACGGAGAAGCGGACTTGATCCGTTATGCTGCCAAATTTTCTGCAGAATTTTATGAAATTATGATAGTTTCTGTTATGAATATTCATGATATGAATATGAAATTCTATATAAGGATATATGAAAGTAAATGACAAAGCATATATATGAGTACATTTAGCATGTCTATGCATGATTATATATGAGAATGAAAGGATATGAACATATTAAATGTGGATCCCTTCACTTGGAGGCAGTTATGAGATCCCTCTTTGTGAAGACAGTTAAATAAGATAAGATTGGGTCCCTTAACTTAGAGGCAGTTAATTGGATCCCTCCCTGTGAAGGCGATATAAAATTATGAGATCCCTCACCTTGGAGGCACGTGGTCAAATGAGATCCCTAAGGGCGGCGATACGTAACGCCTAGGAGTGCCAAGTAACGAAAGTAAAGAAAGTTAACAGGAGACATAATCACTTGCATCAAATGTATTGTTGCACTCATAAATGCATATTATTTAGTTGTTCTTTGATCTGCTATGCTTATGCTTCAATTCTTTTCCCTGCTTATTAAGAGACTAATTGTATCTATATACAAATGTTAATTATTCTGCTACATTTATTTTTAGATTCATCCTTTGATTAACAAGTATATGAATAAAATGAACTCTGCTTCAGATAATACATTTTTGAACTATAAAAAAAGAAAAGTCTATTAACATGTTCACCTTTTACATAATAAATTGAAGCAGATAGAGATAATAATGATGACACGGTATATGATAGTTAATTGAATCCTATTGAGAATTTATAATTCTCACTATATTTCTGTATTATCTCCAGATAGTTTAAGAAATATTGGGGACAACCAGAGGTTGCTATCAGACAAGGTCCGATTAAGTGACAGTAACAACTCATAGGTGAGGTATTATGACTTAAGCATAGTACCATACTTGGGAGGATGTTACAGGCGGCGAGTTCATCTTCCTCATCCTCTGCCCCGGGCGTAGACTACACTCCAGCTGATGCCGGCATGGCGAATGGATTCATTTCCTCGGAGTCCATCTAGGGTGCCCGTGTAGTACTGCGGCAGGAGATGTATAAAGCGACCGTCTTTTGGCATTATTGGGCCGTAGGCAGTAGTTTAGTGTATATTGTATATGGATGGGTAGCACATGAAATGTCCCTTGGGGACCAGTTATGGTATTGCTCATAGAGACAGGTCGGCTTATATTGTTCCAATAGTCTCATTTTATTACCCTGTACTATTTATGTATCTTTTGGCAAACTTTGAAAATAGACGTCTATATATATATATATATATATATATGATACAGTTCCAGTAGTTATGCCTATTCCGCATTTTTATTTATTTTATTTTACTTCCGTTACAACGATTATCTATTATTTATTCCACAGTCAAATGGAAAATTGTTAAATGAACAGTTAACGCTATATGGGTAATTAACATTGAATCAAAAAATGGGATTTAATTAGACCGCTACACGTAATAACTTATCAGGTAACATATTATGACTTAAGTATAGTATTTTGTTTAGTGAGGTGTTACAAATATACCTTATTGTTAAGGGTTTTTTTGTTTTCATGTTTATGTCATTTATGATTCTGACGATATTGTGACAAGAATGAGTTACTACACTACATACAAATCGTGATAAAGAATAAGTTCATTGGTTTTTTTTAAAAAATTTTTTGTAGATTGCCTTCTACATGACAATATGAATTTTGCTAATTTGAATTATTTTATGTGAATTCAGTTTTCATATTATTTGTTAATGATTAATTATTTTAACATGATTAATATTGATAATTTTAACAATTTGAAACTATTATTAAATATTTATTTATTCTTTTAAAAAATACTTTTATTTTGTAAAAGTAATTTTATTTATTTTAGCTATAGGTATTTACTTATTCATAACCAAAATTTTAATTTTAAAAATTTCATATTAGATAACATATATATTAAAATTAATTTTTAAGTTATTAAATCAAACATTGTTTAATAAAAAGTTAGTTTATTTTCTTGTTGGTTAATATAACTAGTTCTATTTGTACCATGTTGACTTAATTCTTTAAGTCATTAAACACCCTCATAGACTTATTTTCTTTCTCATATTTTATTTCCATGTTTATCTTTCATTAATTTGTTATAAATATTGCATATTTTGGACCCATTTAATAATATCTTATGCATTTACCATTTGAAAAAAAGGAGCATCATAAAATTGTTACAAAATTTCATTTTTTCAAGTGATAATTTCTAGGGCAAATTACAATGGCCTCCTCTGAGGCCGGTTAATATTATACTTGCCTCATTTAAATTTTAAAATTACACTTACCTCCTTTACTTCCAAATAATTTATAATATTCCAATATTATCCTTAAACCCAATCACTCTATCTTCTTCTACCTCCATTAACACCTATCTCATCTTTCCCCTATTTCTCAATTTGACATATCCCTTCTCTCCTCCTTTCTCTCCATAATTTGGTTTGTCTGATTTGGGGCCAAGTTTGATTTGGGACTCAATAACTTGTGCATATGAAGGTTGGACAACAAGTTTGATTTGTGTTGTTTTTGATTACCTAGCAATTTTTGAAACTTTTTTTGTTCGTATTTAAAGGAGTCTTTTGAAATGGTTTATCTATCATTTTGGTGATTGTGATATTTCAAGCATTTTATATTGTGATTTTCTAGGGGTGGCTTTGGAAGGTTGGGTCATGGTGATCATAGTGACTTGCTCATCCCTCATCCCATTAGAGCATTACACGGTCTCAGGGTAAAGCAAATCACAAGTGGGTGTAACGCCCCGATTTAGTAGCATGCATAGTTAACATCGTTTACATGCTAAATTATTAATACAATTTTAAAAACCAAAAATAAATAAATAATAAAAGGGAATATAGAATAATGAAAGTAGAAATGTTGAGTGGTTATAATTTTGACAGTAATAGAATTTTAATCACACGATACAAATTTCATGAACAGTTTCTTGGGACACAAGAAATTGATTTGATAGAAATTCAAAATACAAGAGAACCTGATTACTAGAACGAAAATCGTAATTTGTGTAACTAGAAATAAGCCACACTAGTCATCTTTCAATAAACAATTATGACCACTAATTTAATAAAAAGTCAAAATTTGCTTTTTTGAAAAATTGGCTTTATAAAATCCAAGAAAAAAGGAAAAGATAAGCATACTTGGTCATCATCTTCTCTCTCTTCTTTCACAAAAATTCGGCTATCTCCTTTCTAAGAACATTTCCATTTTCAACTTTCTCAAACTCTCAAAACCTTGCATTCTCTTTAAACCACCTAAAGCCAACACCCTATACCACTTTTACTACCATCAAAACTACCAAAATCAAGCTTAAAATCTTATCATCCTTACCGCATAAGTTCTAGCCATTGAAGGTAGATTCTAAGGAGCTTGGACTGTTGGTGTTTTTTGAGACCTCTTGGAAGGTTAAGGAGCCTATCTTGAAGTGTTAGTTAGCTTGGAAACAAGGTGGGATCCTTAGAACTTGACCTATGCTCATCTAATTCTCAAGAAGCTAGGGATTTCATCTTAATTGCTTTCATCCAATTTGGGCTATTTGTGATCATATATCATCATATTTCAATGGTTTGTAGCAAGTTAAACTTTGCTTAGGAAGGCCAATACGCTAGGAAATCAAAGGAACACAAAAGAGCCTAAGATAAAAATTTTGGTTGTTGAGAAATCCATGAACAGTTCCCATTCCAAGATTATATCTCAAGGTAGAAAATTCAATTTGAGGTGGAACCAATTTTAAATGAAAATAAACTTGTAGGAGATTACACTCCCAAAATTTGAGGTCCATTGAACTTAGGATGAGAAAGTTATGAATTTTCAAAATTAGCTATAACTTAAAAACCACAGTCCTGAGCAGTATGTGTTGTGATCGCCCTATACAACTTCAATTTGAGTGCAACCACTTTTGTTAGAAAGCTAACACATAGGAGAATATGCTTGTGAAATTTTAGATTAAAATTCCTAATGAGTTGTTCTCAACAAAATTGCCTCGTGATCTGAGGGTTAATACAAGATAGCCTCTGTGCAAAACTTATAACTTGAGCTTTGCTTAATCATTTTGAGTTAAACTTAGTTTGTTTGAAAGAGGGTTTATATAGATATAATCAAGTAAAATTTTGGAACAAAATGATGAAGGATGAAGTTTTAGTGATTTTCCATTTTTAGGAACTTAAGTCTATCCCAAAATAGGACAACTGTAGGGAAAACTGAAATAATTTAAGTTATATCATCAAAACTGATTAGGACCAAAGAGATGTAAAAATAGAAATGAAGAGAAACACTCCTGTAAAATTGGAGGCCTAGATGGCTTAAAATGAAGTTTTGGCATATTTTCGAAAGTTTGAGCAAAGTTGAGATTTACACCCTAACGTGTGATGCAAGTGAGTCTAACTCAAGCTAGGAGCCCCCAGAGGATTTGAGACCAGAGCTAACTGAAGAACTTAGTATGTTGTATAGATTTTGCATGATCTAGATATATAAGATATGCAATGGCTATGTACTTAAACTTGATGAAAATAAGGTTGCTTTATGAACATTATGGTCTATTTTACATCAAAATTTGCTCATATAAGCTTTTAGAATTGCATGTCTGGACTTGTTGGCTGATTTCTAGTTGTGACAATTTTGGAGTAGCTTCATATTCAGCCATCATGTTGTCGAATTCTGCAGAGTATTATGAGAATGAAACATTGAGTATATCATTATGCATCCTTATGAATGTAAATGCACATGGAGACATAAACTTGTCAATATTTTCAAAATGAATATAAGTTCTATTATCACTTGGGTCAGAGAGAGTGAATCCAGTTAAAGTCAAAGAAAGTAAATCTAACTTCTCATGAACTAAGTCAGAGAAAGTAAATCTGGCTAGAAATAGGTTTGTATGAGTGTCAGAGAAAGTAAATATGGCAATCACGTATAGAAATGAGTTCAGTCATGATAAATAGCCTATTACCCAAAAGTGGACAAGGCTACTTATCTTAGGGGTCACCAGGTACAAGTGCTCATGTAATAAATTAGAGTAAAGGACAAGACAAGTGCATCTACATTTGCATTCGCTTTGAATATCCCACTATTATTCCTATATTATTATAAATGTTATGTATTGACCTTTAATTTCAAGTGTCTGAATAAAATGGTCCTACTTCGGACTAAAGAGTTCTAAAAACCTATTGGATAGGCTTTTACTCTTTTATTTGCCAAGAAATGTTTTCTTGTAATAAATCGAAGCAGATAAGGATTTTGACGATGACAGTATATGTGATAGCCTAAGAATACCTACTAAGAATTTTCAATTTTCATCCTTATTTTTGTGTTTCCATATTATTCTTAGACCCCATCGATGGCCTTGATTGTATTCTTCATTGAGGCGTCTGACTGGCTATGGCATTATGACCGTGCCTTGGATTCCATGTTCATCATGGGTCGGGCCTAGGTCTGGATTTACATATTTTTCTATCACTCTTTTTTAGTTTTTATCTTTATTAAGCAGTTTGACTTAGAGGTCCCTTTCAATGAGGTACCACTATTTATGGCACGCCCATGGTTTTTTAACCACCTCCACTGTCATGACCCAATCGGGGCCGTGACTGGTGCTTAGGGACCACTATTCCCAAGCAAGCCTATCCAAGAATTTCTTACGAAATAGATGGAGTTTCCCCTAAAAATCAGTTGTTTCCCAAAATACAAAGAGTCCTTGATATAGGCGAAAAATATATAATCCAACCATAGTACCAAAGTATCAGCAATACTTAAAACACAAACTTGAGAACAATGAGTATCCTCATAATACTCTCAAAGTTCAAAACATGCAAAACCTACATAAGCGAGTATTGATATACTTTTCACAACTAAATCTATTACAATTATATATATTACAACAGAAGCTAGACACTGCCTGTGGATTATGGAGTATAACAAAATATTTATAGACAACTACTCAATTGTACATAGATCAAAATATAGTGACAACCTGGAGGCCTACACGGATCAATGTGTCGAGCGTGCAAAGCTTCTATACCTTTAACTATTGATACGAACCACTCGCAACCTATACCTAACTCTGAAATATAGGAAGAGCGGGGAGTGAATCAAACAAACTCAGTGAGATATAATATACTTATAACAGAGAGTGGGACAAGTGCAAGCATGAGCTTTTTATAGAATAAATATATTCAATAGAACAGTATTCTCATTTTAAGATCCATGTATATATATAAATGATATTCCATATCAAACATGATGCATTAAACTAGAATATGGTAAAATGGGAAATAAAACAAAACTTGTAATAAAAATTCAGAGTTAACAAATTAGTACTCCCAAAGATTGGGAATTTGAGTACATAGGCACCGAAACCCATTTTAAACACGGGATTAAAACTAGTTTTAAAAAAAAGGAAAATATATACTAAAGTTTAAAGGGGGAGGTCTTGTTTATAGAGTTAGAACAAAACAGACACGTTTCACCAAGGGCGGTCTCAGAGGATCAATGAGAATAGATATCTCACCAACGGTCCTATGCTGAAGAATCGACAAACAGAGCCAGATGAATGGCCATCATGCTGGGTTATCAACATCCTTGCTAGTTAGTTTGGCCAAACCAAGGTGCACATAGGGCTAAAATATACTGTTGTTAGCATACAGTTCTATTAAAAACCATTGATCCAAAACTCAAATTGAATTCTTTAATAATTTTATTTTAGAAATAAAGTTCATCATTTTCTCAAACTCCTATAATATTAAAATCCAATATAGTTCTCAAGCATATCAAAGTTTAGAATCTAAAATACCAATTCCAAACCTTTTCAATCATGCCAATAATATTAAGTTTAGAAATAGTTTATGAGAGTCAATTTCAAAACTTATTGTTTCAAAATTTGTAATTTCTATTGTCCGAGTTCATAATATCAATTTGAAACATTATATCCATTTCAAAGCATTTAGGTAATCAGATTTCAAACATCAATTGATAACAATACATGAAATTCTTAAACTAAATTGGAGCATCAAAGAGGAAATTCCTCAAAATACTTATCCCACATGCGGATATACAGAATTACATAATATACTAATAACATAAGCCGATTTAAAGGTTTGGTTAGAAAATGAGAAGCTATCAAAGCATATATTTAGGAAGAAAAGAACAGAAAACAAGTTATAAATATACTATCACTCACAGACCAAACCAACAAGGAGTGGTCGGAGATTATGAAGTCTTGGAGTCTCAGTCCCTGCCCATAGGAATCTAGCACTACAAGGTCACCATTCACATGCCAATTAGTCTATAGAGCCAATAATTAACCCAAGATATCTCTTTTCACTAAGAATATATTACATCAATTCTGACTTATGCATAATTGCCATAATCTATAACTACCTAATTATAACCTTTAATTAAACCAATAACAAAACTAACTAGTTAACTTAATTAGCTTCCAAGATTAAAATAAAATTCAACTTAGTCCTAATTCTTAGTTCTTTTGGTTCATTTTAAAGTTGCTTTACCTTTAACTTATCCCTTTTATGACTTATCTCCTTACTAGTTCTAACCCTTCAATATATCAAATCAAACTAATTAATACTTATCTTTAGCTCCCCATTTAATCAAAGTTCCCAAAATCCAATTTTATTCACCAAAACAAACCCATTACATAAAGTTAACCAGCATGTTGATATTACCAATAATAAAGATATAATATGAGCCATGAACTTCACGACATGGTGAAAAGAATTTTCCTAATAGTCATTTCTATATATTAAAGATACCAACTTAGGAATCTCTAATCTAAGACATATAAATCAAATGTATACATCAAGACACAGCATAAGGAACCATAATTTACATGATCACCGCTTTATTACTCAAGAGCAATTAAACAACTTTAAACCACCACCCAAAATAGTTAAAAATCGAAAACCCATTGACTCACCACACCACCCAAATTAAAATTACAAGCCAGCTTCAATTTAACATGGAGTTCGTTTAAATTCCTCAACCAACAAGGAGAGCAACCCATAATAATCAGATTTTAAAGAAAGGAACAAAACATAGGGAAGAACCCTTACCCAAGGGCTGTGGGTTTGGAGGAAGCAAAGCAACTTCCAGCCACGAAATAAAAAAAAAATTGGAACGATGAGGGGTGCCACAAAGAGAGGAAGATGTGGTGGAGGAAGAGAGGCAAGCAGAACCATTACAGAGACAGCATCGTGGAACCATGAAGCAAAACTGAGGGGCAGGGGTGACCGCGATGAGTGAGGTGTGGCAGAGGAACAATGGCTGGCGATGGTAAGTAAGAGAGAGTGGACTAGTGAGGAAGTGAGAATGAAAGATCGAGAGGGTGAGAAAACGATGAGAGAGTGAGGGAGCAGAGAGTGAAGTGAGAAGAAAAAAAGATGAGCTTAGCATGCACCCTGCCACTTAAGGTCTGGGTGGTCCTTCTTTCCTTTTCCCACTTTTAAGCCTAATTGAGTTAAATTCCTTTATCTTTACACAATTTGAAAGGATAGAGATATGTCTCCAAGACTTATGCTATGTAAAATTAAAAAAAAAAATTCATACTTATATTTTATTTTTAACCAATATTTTATCTTAAACCGAGGTATTACATCCATCTTCTCTCGCATAAGCCATAGAGACAGATCCGTCTAAGGCGAGCTAATCATCTTGCTCTTCCTCTTCTTCTGGAGATGATGGACACCCACCAACTGACCCCGGAGTAGTGGGCATTCTGGAGAATGGTTTCCATGTTCCTGAGCTAAACTAGGTATATTGTAGGATATTTTTTAGGCCTGTGAGCCTTGTACAGTTGTAGTAGGACTAACCTAGTGTTGGCACCATAAATTAGGATAATTATAGGCTGACAAATGACCCGAAATTAGGCTTGGTTAAAGGCTGGAATGGGTTAAGAAAAGCAATTATGTAACATTCTACTAATTTGATGTTATGCTTAAGTCATAGCACGAAATCAAGAAGATTGTGTTACCGTAATACTGCTCTGCTTACCTTTCATGATTCGTGTTTCCTCTCCTCATCATATATATTTTTTTTAACAGATGAAACGACGCGTTGCTATACTAAGGGCGAAACGAATTTAACAAAATATCACAAAAGATAAGAATAGCACAATAACATTAACTGTATACATACATACATATATATACATACATATATATATATATATCAGAAGCCACTACTTCAGTTTATGCACAAAGTTTCAAAGTAGAATACATAAGTGGGCTGGCATAACAAAAGACAATAATGCCCGTATCAGTCAAAAGATCCTATGGTCCTTAAAGGACATTTCATAACCTACTGCTAATCCTACTGTCAAGTCTATGACCCAGAGCTATGTGCTGTCAAAAGAGGGTCATGCTGTACACATCTCTTGCTGGCTGAGCTACTTTGTCAAATAGCCGTTAGCCATGTCAGGCCCGGCTGGAGAATACTCTGCACTGGGTCCCGAGGAGGAAAAAGGTGACGAGCCGGTGGTCTCGGAAGGGTTACTCTTTAAACTAAGCGGCACCTCGGAGGCCTGCTTTGAGGTGACTCTAGTCTTGAGGTCAGTGGAGCTGCTGTCGCTGCCGAGGTGCAGGAGGAGCTGGAGGTGGGTGCGCCATGTGCAGCGGGACAGCAATGTAAGGAGTCGCAGGGTCAAAAATAGGATGATGTAAAGGGACAGCAAAGTTACTATTGCTAAATAGGTAAAGGCGGAAGTTACAAGAACCGGCTATATACAAAAAATCCAACTCTGGATCATGGTGAAGCTGCAAATCTGGAATCTCAATGAATAGGGTAGCTGTGGAGTCCATCGCCAGCGTCTGAGAATGATGTGGAAAATACAGAATGAGGTGAGAATTTCAAAAAATTCTCAGTAGGGTTTGTGTATAGAAGTTATCTGACGTCACATACATTCTCAGTTGCCTTGGGTTTTATTTAATTATAAAAACATGTGTTCAAACTAGTTATCCGTTTTTATGAGTTTAAGGAAAAATTTGGTCCGAGGCAAGGTTCAGTTTTACTTTAGTTGGCATAAGAAATAGAATAGCTCACTAATAATGCTTCACAGAATAATAAACAGAATAAATAAATAAACGATAGTAAATAAACTTAATAGACACTGCATCCATCTTGACATAATTATTTCATGTAACCATGTATTTATGTGATCATGCAGACTTAATCATGAACCTTTCTTCATAAGCTTTACCACTACTTTTCATCATTTTTTCATCTCTTGGTCCCTTGGGAGTTCTTGGCCATTTAGACTCCTGGGTAATAGTCTGCTTTTCAAGATCGAATTCGTTCCTATACAGGAATGCCAGGTTTACTTTCCCCAACCTTTTCATCGATCTATTCCCGTTAACTTCTTATCTGGGCTGGCCCAAGTAGCATGGAACTTTCATAGTAACATAATTCTTATCATAACTTTCATAGCTTTCTTGAAATTGCACATGCATTAACATGTAATTCATAACTTATACATGGATTCTACCGAAGTTTCGGCAGCATAACGGAACGTTTCTGCTTCCCCATGAATAGTGCCAGTACATCAGAACATCAATTTATCATAAACGTCACAACATTGCACACATTTTTCAATATTGAACTCATAATAACATTAAACTCATCAAGGCAGAGTTTCTGCCTCAGCATAGTCAACCAACCCGGTTTTTATAATTTAAGCCATAATTTCTATTTAACTCATTTTGACCTCAAATTTGGATATGTTAAAGTGTTGTGTGTCTATTTTCTAACCTCTTTGGTCCCATCTAATTTTGATATCTATAGCTCAAGATATTTAGGTTTTATCCCGGCCTGCCCAGTGGCTGGTCAGAATCAAACACCTAAAAGTAAAAATCCACTAAAAATCGAAAACTGACTCAAATTATACGAAATTGGACTCATACTAAAGGTAACAGGGTAAAGTTTCATTTACAAAAAGTTCCATTCCATTTGACTTAGTAGGGCCCGAGTTATAAGCCCCGAATTCTTACTTTCCTAAACTGTCCTGTTCTGGCCCGGTTTGGATATAGGGCAACTTTCTTGGATCACTGGGAGCAAATGGGACCTTATCTAATTCTGAAATTTTTATGGAATATTCTCCTATGTGTAAGCTTTCTAACAAAGTTAGTTTCACTCATTTTCAAGTAGTATAGGGCGAGTTCTACCCTGAGCAACCTAGTCTGCCCAGAACCAGAGTCAAAACCCTAGGTCGAAATTCAAAAATTCATATCTCTCTCAATACTAATCCAAAAGCCTTATATGATATATGTATGGAAAGCCCTAGATGTCTAGTTTCATATAAAAATGGTTTCATCAAATTTAATCGGCTGTAGGCAGAGCTGTACACTACGCCATACGGACTGTTAAGGGTTTTTGGTTCTCCAGCTCCTTAGCTCTTCCTATTTTCATTCTTTCTTGCTTCCAACTCAGTTTTAACCAAACAAACAGCCAAAACTAGCCATATATTATCATAATCATTCATTTAACACATCAAAGATTGTGAAAATAATCCAACCTTAGCCAGCCAAGACCATAGAATTAATGCAAGAATTAAACCTCTACCTTTGTTATAAGTGATTTTGCTTGATTTTTGAGGGCTTGGATGAGTAATGCTTGATTAGGCTTGATGGTTGGCTAGCGTTATGTGAGTGAAGAAGAGAAGAAGAGAGTTGAATGAGAGGAGAAAGTGGCGCAAAAAAAAAAGAGGTCTGAATGGGTTATAAAGGGAGGAAAAAATCTGATTACATGAGTGGCAGTAGTTGACTTTCTTTGGCATTTGATTAGTTGAGATTCTATGGCTGAGTTTCAGCCAACTTTCCTTGCTTTTGTGGCCAAAGTGGTGCCACATTTGGTGTTAAGTGGCTGAGTTATCAGCCACTCAAGGTAGGGTAAAAGAATTGAAACTCTATTGGTTCGGTTCTGACAGTTTAAAATATCGTAATCTTATCAATTTCCTTTAAATCGGTAAATCAGTTTTCAATAAAATTTTATGAAATCTCCTATACTTCTAACTTAATTCCCTCATATCTAAACTCAAGTAATTGCTAATCAATTGATTCTAAATAATTATTTAACCGAATTTTAATTATTCTTAATTATTTGATAAAACTGAATAATTAGGCGAAAAACGGTGGATGTTACAAATTGGGTCCTAGGCAAATGTTCATCAATTGAGAAGTAATGATAGACTTAAAAGTGTTGCATCAGCTAAATGGAATGTTGGGCTAAGAAAAATGATTGAGCCCAATAATTGATGATAGAAGAGTAGTTGGAGACTGAAGCCATGATAAAACAGCGGTTATCACTACTAAGAATGTGGGTGCATGGAGGGCCAGTATGTGCATGAAATAAGGAAGTGGTGAAAGTCAAGGAAGATTATAAAAGACTCATGCACAAAGAAGAAAAGATCTCTCAGATCAACACACATCACGTCATTTTAACTATCAGCTTTTATTTCTACTTCTCAGTTTATTCCTTTTTAGCTTTATGTTATTTCTTTAGTTTTTTTTTATCCATCTTCAAGGCTTTGTATGAACTAATGGTTGATTAATAGAATTTCAAGTTTCTATTCCAATTCTTTGTTGACTGATCTTGCTCAAAGGCTTGCTCCAGTGAGCCGTTGAGGAGTCCATTTGCTAAGGAGCAAAGTACCCTTCTTAGCGTTAATTGTCTAAATATTGGTAATCTTTGGGATGTTGCTAATCGGATGAGTTTTTTCAAGGAATTTAGCCGATTACATTATTTTCATCCAACACCTAGATATAGTTTTTGCTCTCATATATTTCTTATCCACTAATAGGGGTCCATGCGTGGACTTTGTTCAGGTTTCTGATTACATTTGATATAGGCCTTCTATTAGGAATGCTTTTGTATGATAGATATCGAGAGTACTCAGGTAACCTGATTGAGATAAATAGGAATGTACATATAACAACAAACTTTATGTATATACAGCTACAAACTACTTTCAGTACTTCATAGTTTGTTTTTTCTCATTTTTCTGCTGCTTGTACTTTGCAACGTGATTTGCCAACCTGGACGGTATCTTTATTTACGCATGTACAAAATTATTGCGCTTATGTCCTAAATACAAGCTCATATCCTATTTCAATATATAGTTTGCAATTTTAACAAGGAAATCTGTATTAATTTCGAACAACTATCCCTTATTTATATTAAAATACCTTAAGTAGAAAAAAATAAACCAAGAGATTTCCTATGACATCTGCTAGCGGTGGTGTTATGACTTAATCATAGCATTGTGGTTAGAAGGGTGTTACATTTTTTGTTTCAAAGAGATAAGATGATGCAACGTTCTGGGAAGAGGTTGAGGTTTCAAGAAAAAGCTTTTTTGTTTAGGGTAATTTTGTAAATATAAAAGATGGAAGATTGTCGCTTGAGTGGTAATCCAAATAGACACTCTCTATGGGGGTAATGCAAATTGCTAGTAGGAGAGTAATGTGGATTGCCTTGGAAATCTGAATTATTAGGAATGCTGTTTAACCAAATAAGGTAATCTTGTGGGCCTAAGTAATTTAATTTAATATTACCGATAATCCAGATTGATTACTCCCTATCAAATGTCCTCTAGGTGTTATTACACATGACACCTTTAATTGTAATGCCTGCACTAATATCCTTTAAGAGATATTCAATATCATGTTTAGATAGGTACATTATGTCACATTTCATAAAATATAAAAGTATCGAGTATAATACCGTTTAAATATCTAAAAAAGTTAGTATATATTCTACAAATTAAAAAATATCATCTCTAATATCACTTAATTTTAAAGAAGGTCAGTATATATATATTTTTTAAATCTTATCCAATCAAATTCTAGATTACCTACTCTTTTATATTAATAATACATAATAGAACCCTTTATTAAAGAGAACTAAACCTAAGACCCAAGAAACTAAAAAAAGAGAGAAGCTAATTTAAGCTGCAAGCATTCTCAAGGCGCGTGGAGGGACCGCTATTTCAGCATGGAGAACTGGAAACAGAAACTAGAATCTACGGGATCATTATAGAAACGTAATTACGTAATACGGTGCGGTTAAGTCATTCTCATCTTGCCGTTTCGGCCAGGAAACAGTAACACGTGGCACAAATTTATTCGTCACTACAAGGATATTTTTGTCACTAATTGGCACATCAACGCTATAAATACGACCCTTCCCGTCCCTCTTCTCCCCATCACAATTCGCATTGCGCAATTCACAACCCGCAAAAACCTAATCTCGCAGTTTCGAGTTCTTTGCAACTCTTGTGTCAAGGTTTGTCTCCGTATTCTCTCTCTTGTCCATTTAACTTCATTGCAGTTTATTGATTCTCTTTAGGTTTTCGATTATGCTTATATGTGCTTTTTCGTGTTTTGATCTGTTGGCAATTTCTGATAACCCTGTTAATTCCTGTTGACAGATATTTGTTTGTTTGAATTTAAATTCATTGGGTCTTGTTTCCGATTTTGTGATCCGGTTGTCGCATGTGAATGATATCCCCGCAAACTTGATTATGTTCTGTTTGTAGATGTGTTAGGGTTTGTGAAAATTTTTCCCCCAAAATCAATCGTGTATGTGAGATCAGTTGTGAGAGATTGGGACTTCTTATCTGTTTGCGATTCGATTTTTGACTTATATAATGTGTTATGTGGTTTGTGATTTCAGGGTTTCTGATTTGATTTTCTCAAAATAGGTCTCTATTTTTTTTTGGTGGTTCGGTTTTGGAAGATTGGGGCTTCTGATCGTTTGCAATTCTGTTTTTGTTGCATCAGGATTTGTTATTTAACTTTGTTTATGATATTTTGTCTCGTTTGTTGAAGATTTGTGGCTCTTGGTTTGAACAGATGCAGATCTTCGTGAAAACCTTGACTGGAAAGACCATCACCCTTGAGGTTGAGAGTTCAGATACCATTGACAACGTTAAGGCTAAGATACAGGACAAAGAAGGGATCCCTCCTGACCAGCAAAGGCTCATCTTTGCTGGAAAACAGCTCGAGGATGGTCGAACCCTTGCTGATTACAACATTCAAAAGGAATCCACTCTTCACTTGGTGCTTCGCTTGAGAGGTGGCATGCAAATTTTTGTGAAGACGTTGACTGGAAAAACCATCACCCTTGAGGTTGAGTCTTCAGACACCATTGACAATGTCAAAGCAAAAATCCAGGACAAAGAGGGTATTCCTCCAGATCAGCAGAGGTTGATCTTTGCCGGGAAGCAGCTAGAGGATGGAAGAACACTGGCGGATTACAACATCCAGAAGGAGTCCACCCTTCACTTGGTCCTTCGTTTGAGAGGTGGAATGCAAATCTTTGTGAAGACTTTGACTGGGAAAACCATCACCCTGGAGGTAGAATCCTCAGATACCATTGACAATGTGAAAGCCAAGATTCAGGACAAAGAGGGTATCCCACCAGACCAGCAGAGGCTAATCTTTGCTGGGAAGCAGCTGGAAGATGGAAGAACCCTGGCTGATTATAACATCCAGAAAGAGTCCACTCTGCATCTGGTTCTGCGGCTTCGTGGCGGCATGCAAATCTTTGTCAAGACTTTAACTGGAAAAACAATCACTTTGGAGGTTGAAAGTTCTGATACCATTGATAATGTGAAAGCCAAGATTCAGGACAAAGAGGGTATTCCACCAGACCAGCAGAGGCTCATCTTCGCTGGCAAGCAGCTAGAAGATGGAAGAACTCTTGCTGATTATAACATTCAAAAGGAATCCACTTTGCACTTGGTTCTGAGGCTTCGTGGTGGTATGCAAATCTTTGTGAAGACCCTGACCGGGAAGACTATTACCCTGGAGGTGGAAAGCTCTGATACAATTGATAATGTGAAGGCAAAGATTCAGGATAAGGAGGGTATTCCCCCGGATCAGCAGCGACTTATTTTTGCTGGCAAACAATTGGAAGATGGTCGTACGTTGGCAGACTATAATATCCAGAAAGAGTCCACCCTCCATCTTGTCCTTCGCCTTCGTGGTGGTTTCTAAGCATGTTATGTGTTTCTGTTCTATGGTTCGGTTGGTCATAGGTCAATATCCGTTTCTAGTTCGTGTTTAGTAGCCGCTGTTCAGTGGCTAGTGCTATGTTTGTTTAAAATTCTGTGTAGTACGAACATTATGCTAAACCTTTGATTTCGAGTAATTTGATGCCTATATTTATTCTAAATTTCGGTTTCCTTGTGAGTTGTTGTGTGTACGTTGATTTTATTTTATTTGGGTTTTTTCGCGGCCATCCTCTATGAACGAAAAATTCAAAGTCTTACTTAAATTTTTTGGTTGTTAAATATAAAATGTTATTTCATATTTTTGAAGCAAATAATTATTTCTGATTTACTATTTTATTATCTTTTGATCTGATATTTAGTATTTTATTATTATTAAATATTAAAGTAATATTTTAGGATTGTATTATCATTCGTTATGTGCGACTTGGACTCTGCAATCATGGACACGACATTCAGAATGCATTAGCTTTCGGTCATGGCTTTATTTTGGTATGTAGTTGGTTCTAGTTGACAATGATGCGACACTGATCAGGAGTCGAATTGATGGAAAGATTGTTGGACCTTAGACATTGAGTTGAAATTTTTAATTTTGATTGCGAGAAGGCGAAATGGGATGGACTTCCTTGAAGCAAGTGCAAGACCACGAGTACACAATGAATTTGCTATACTAATTTAGAAGTTACTAATGCTAATCTAACCCATGACTCGTTGTAACGACTATTTTTCATGGTTCCAGCGGCCTAGGTTTCAGGCCCATATGGTCTTGGCGTGGATGCTGCATCTCATAAGCATCATTGATGGTTGGCTATCTTAATCAGGCAGCATGTTTTTCGGTTGTCTTGTGTGGACTTCGGCTTGTTCGGATTAAGCTCATTTTTTAGTCTAAGCTGTTGTCTTCTGAACAGTTTTGAGATGTAGTCGGTCCAATTTGCACGTCATTGGAGAGAATCATATTTGCCTGCTACGCCAGCTACATCTGACTGATCTGAGCATTTATGACAACGATGGTCCTCTCTCCCAGTGGTCCCCTACAAACTAAATTCGATGCCAATATTTTGAAGATGGATAACATGGATTAAGGATGAGAACTGCGTCTCGGAAACTCGGTTAGCATTTGATGCAGTAACAGCGGAAGCAATGGCTGTCAGGAGTGGCAACCAGTTGGCTCTTGACGTTGTCCTTCCTTTATAGTTTTTCTCTTTTGGCTACAGATCATGGGAGAAATTGTGGGATAGGAAGACATTTCTCTTGCTCTCTGTCTGGTGTTTGTCACGACAGTTTTGTGGGTTATCTTTGTTTTCTGAATCACTCGCTCTTATGGTTAGTTCTTCTATTTTTTAACATAGAAGAAGATCAGAGTAAGCACACAGCTTCTTCCAAGCGGATCTAAAGATTACTCTTATTGATGGTTGGCAGACTGAATCAGCCGGCATGCTTATGGTTATCTTGCATGGGCTTGTTGGAAACATGCTATGTTTTGAGTCAAAGTGTTTTCTTCTGATCAGGTTCTTATGAGAGAGCATGTAACCTACTGCATTCCAGCAGGCAAGCTGTTCTGCCTTAGAGATGATCAAGGGGTGATTACCACAGCTGCCGCTTGGATACTATATGAACATTTAGACCTCTTTGATTTGATTTGATTTGATTTTGAAGTCACAGATAATATGATTTACCTGTGTTACCTGATGACTGCAAAGGACTTTAAACTTCAGCAGCTGGTTATCCAGTTTTCACACATATAAAGCAGGATGACAATCCATAACCCATTTTGAAAATCTCGCTGCTCTCGATGTACAAGCTTTGTTTTGTTAATATGAAGCTCTATAATGTTGGGGGAAAAAAACAACATTGTATTTTGTTATTTCTGTTAAATTATCGTTTGTATTATGTTTTTCAATTCAAATTAGCCCTAAGAAACAACAAAAGCACGGAAATTAACCCTAAAACCAAAACATCACGTCCTCCAGTAGGATTTCCACAGTTGGGCTGGCTACAAACTCAACACCGGAAAATCTTGATCACTATGTTGGTGTTGGGCTAACACAATTGCTTTCCTTTGAAGTTTAATTTTGATACCTGTTCAACACTAAAAGAAATACAACAACTTTCACTTTTGGACCTAGTTTTAGCACTTCCTTTCTGTTATGCGTGTGAAAGTCATTTTCTGTAAAATAGAACCTGTCAAAAAATTCAATTACTCTGGTCGCTCTCTTTTCTATCTGCATAGACAGGTATCAAACAACCAAAAAAAAATAAAAAAAAATAAAAAATAAAGGGCCAAGGGACTACCTACAAAATGAAGCTACGGTATAGTCAAACTCCAATGGGAAAGATAACACTGAACAATGGATTGAAGGCGCGACTCCCTAGCACGGACTAGTGCTAACCATGGCATCAACGCAGGACTTCGCCTCCCAGAAAATTTGTGTCCACTGGATTGATTTGAAGCAAGAGCTCTTCGGGACAGTATCCTTGTAAATAAAAGAACAGTGATGGTGTGTCTCAACTCCTGCACCAAACAGTTAGCAACTTGAGAATTAGCCTCAATCACGAGCTACATTATGCTCATGCTGGCAGGTAACTGCATCCCGTGGAGAAGGAGAAGAACCGATATCTCAGCTTGAGTCATATTGCAGGCGGAGAAAGTACATGTCAGCTTGTGTGTCTTCTTCAAGATCTTTACCAAACATATTTAAAGTTTGCACTTTTTTTTTTTAAATTTACTTTGCTGTCCACTACTAGAAACTGAAGATGTTTTCATGTCCAAGTAGACGTTTCCGCTTTATAATAAGTTTTAGCTCTGCATTTGGAGATGAAAATTTGTGTTTCCCGCAGCACTGTTTTTATTTGAGAGATGTAACTATAAAGTCTAAAGAGTTATTTGATCCTATCCATGGAAATTTTGCTTATTTGCCATAATTCTTTGAGACTGCCTAACAATTGCAGGGTATAGGAAATTCTGTTGAAAATCACAAGATAAGCAAACACGTGCTGAGTACGGTACCATACAAATGGAAACACTCGCACGTATAATTATATTTCATATAATGCTTATAAATCAGCAACTAACACTCGTAACTCTAACTTCTTTTCAATGAGATATATTGTCAAATTTCTCACATGATATTCAAGATTGCCATTCCTTTATCTATTACTTAAGTGCCCCCAATGACTTTAAGATAGCTTTATCCAAGTTGATTCTGGATCACTTTTATCCTTAAGATCTTGACAACTAACTAGTTAGACAATCCACAATTATCGATGACCTAATATGCTATGATGTTATCATCACATCAACAAGGTTCTCAATTGTTTTTCATTCAAGCCGGAAAAAAAAAAGGAAAACAAAATCACCATATCATCAATTAATAACAACAACTTATGAATTCATTATAAATTTATAAGAATAACAAAGTCGTGCTGTTTTAAGTCTTACCTGAAATGGATTGGAGTTTCCATATTTGACGGAAGTGCAGCCAATGCAGTTGCAAAATTTTTAATTCATCAAGGATTATGGCTGTGGCTCATCATCAATTGCTAAAAATTTGCGCTTCCTAACTGATGAATTCCTGCTCTGCATCATTGTTGGGTTTAATTGCTCCAGATCCTCCTCAGATACCCAACGGTACCCACAACTCTTCACTTCTAGATGCAAACCTTGTGGGTGATAAATCAAGATTTTCAATTCAATACCATCAAGATCGCCCGCTTCTTTTCGTGAATGACTTAGATGAGCAATGAAAGATTTCCACGAGAGAAATCGTACCAACATATGATCTGATTCAATTGTGACCAGATCTTTCCTGAGATCTATCGGCACGGTGAAATAGCTCCCCCACCCTTCCTTTTGAAAACCACACCCAATATGCCATCTAGGTTTTTCTTCATCCAAATTAGTTGGATCATCATGTGCCACAAATGTTGCACAGCAAGCAATGCCAATCCAATTATTGTCATCCAATATGGAAGATGGACCTAGGCTTATTGAGCTACCCACATTCTGTTTGTTGAACCACCTAGGAATTTTAGTTCCCGGAATAACAACATCAATTTCGCATGAGGGGAAAGAGCATCGCTTGTACTCCTGGCACCAGAAAAATAAGTTACGTATTAGTTCACAGCATACACAAAAAATGGTAAATGAAGGAGGGGAAGTAGGCACCTGAATGACTTGTATTATCCAAGAAAAAGCCATCCTACAACAATGTTCCATGTCGCTCAAACTGGAGCAATTGAAAACATATAATCCTGCCCAACCCATATCAGAGAATGTTTCTTTTCTTACTGGTAAGATAGTACTTGAAGGGAGCTCGGGCAAATACTTTAGGTGCTTACAGTGCTCCAAGTTCAACCATGTAAGCTTGGAAAGTTCCTTGATGCTACAAGGTAGTGCAACAAAATTGTTGCCCCCTAAATTTAAGCTTTCCAAACAATGCAACCGTCCAATAGCATCAGGGATTTGAAGTATATTACAGAAACTTAGGTCAAGATATGTCAAACATGGGAAATGAGGCAAAGAAGGCAACAACAAACCAACTTTATCTGCATGTCTCCCAGAATGGAAAAAATGGAGAGGCAACGTAAGAATTTTGTAGATTGAGGATGTCAATTGGCATTGGATATTACTTTGACTTGTATCAAGCTTTATCAAATGTTCTCCATGCCTTGGTTTCTCTAAAAACTGATTTTTAAATAAATTTGAACATCCAGAGAGATTTAGATGTTTAAGAGAACTAAGACCAAATATGCTGCTGGGGATACTAACAAGACTTTTGCAGTTTTCCATATTCAAGAAGGCAAGCTTATTTAGAAGACCAATGGATGTATCAACGTGAACAAGTTTAACACATCCATCAAGATTTAGCCTCTCAAGATTTGGGGCCTCACTAAAATCTGGTAATTTAATGAGATTTTTTGAGTAACAGAGTTCCATGCATTTCAAATTGTGTAGAGGCTGCAAAAAAAAGTGCCAATAGAAAGAGACAAGGTTAATATAACCACTTTTAAGCTCATGTGTTTCTTTGATTAACATCAAAGAAAGGGGAAAGAATGTGAGATAAGTTGTCCTTTTTTTCATTTAAATAAAATCAACATAGAAAAGGGCAATGATCTACTATACCTTTTTTCCTTCCCATAGTTGTTTGATGTTGCTATGATGTAGGATTAGTTCAACAAGTTTATTTGGCTGAAAACTTGATGGCAAACATGTGAATGGATATTCTTTCCATGAAAGATATCCTAGTTCATTAGAAAGAAAATGGAGGCTTCCTGAGAAACTCACTCGCATGAGTTCAAGCAACTTAAGGCGGCTCATTTGTGATAAAGCTTCAGCCCTCAATGTTGTCCTTTCTAATAATTCTTCACCATTTTTTGGAAATTTTGACAAAATTATGGCTTCAAGTTTATCTGTTGCCTGAAATATTAGACCTTTTAAAGTTATTTATATTCTTAGAAAATGGAAACCCAGAACTATATTTTCAGTAACTATTTTACCTTTTTCTCCAGCAAAACATTGCAGAGATCCTTGTGGTTCCATAACCTGCTCCACTTTCCTGGTTCCTTAGGAGATTTTTCTTTAACAATGCTCCTACCCAATTCTTTCAACAAATCATGCATTCGAACTACTCCCTCCATACAAGTTATGAGTGATTTATCAATGAGAACTTTCATACCAATATCAGGATAAAATCCACGAATATCTAACATTTTCTTTACAGTTGTCTCTGAATTATAGCAAAAGAAACAAGCAATATCCAGAAATATTTCCTTTTCCGTATCCTCGAGTCCATCAAAACTAACTCGAAGAACATCCATAATATCTTTCCTTGGATTTTCTCTCAGTCTAGCCAATGCACTTCTCCACTCAGAGACATCTCGACCAAACAAAAATGAACCCAGTACTTTAATTGCTAATGGAAGTCCATTAGCATATGCTAATGCAGAATCTATCAAGTTTTCGTAATCTCTTGCAATATGATTACGTTTGAAAGCTTTTCTACAAAACAATTGACGAGCATTACCGTCATTCAAGAGTTGAACTTTGTAAACTTTTTCCACTTCATACTCTCTCAATATGTGCTCATCTCTAGAAATTATGATGATTCGACTCCCCGCACATAGCCATTGCGTATCATAGATAGTTTTTCCAGCTGCTTCCCTTGATCAACATTATCCAAAACTATAAGAGCCTTTCTATGGCATAAGCTAGTTTGCAGCAAATTAGTTGCCATTGAAAGATTGCAAATCTGAAAATTTTCTTCCCTTAGAGCTTGACAAAGAAGTTGCTTTTGTGTACCCATTGGACCATAATCTGCATAAGTTTTACTTACATCATCCATAAAGCAAGAAACATCATATTGATGAGAGATTTTTTCATATAAGATAGTGGCAAGAGCTGTTTTTCCTATTCCACCCATTCCACACATCCCCAAAACTCGAACATCATCATTGGAATCCAAATTTAGAAGCTTTTCTAATTCTTCCATAGGAGAGTGCATCCCAACTAGATCATCTACTAGACTTGATGTTTTGTGACTCAATATGCTTGTTATCTCTTTGATAATTTTTTCAATCTCAACAGACTGTGGCCTGAAAAGACCAAAGAAAAACAAAACACCAAATCCTCAAATAAGACAACACTAAATAACAACTACATATATATAAGACAAGACAATAGATTTTGTGAACTTCTTAAAACTATTTAACGCTTAGTTCAAGAGCAAAAAATCATATCTAAAAAAGCATAAAACCTGTATAGGATACAATATAGCACTTTCGTGATTAATTAAACTAGTTCAATGAAATCTTTGAAGTTGTATTAATCAACTTTAGATTGTTGATCAACTTATTGCAATGGCATAAACATCAAACTTAGAAAAAGATTACTCACTTATCCCTTACATCCCAACCAGAGAGATTGGCTACTTGTGTTAGAGCTCCCCTCCATCTTCGCACTTGTACCATCATCTCTGCATCTGCTTTGAATCTTTCTTCATGTTCCACAAAGGCTTTTTCATAATTCCCACTCTGCTTTCTCACCTCGGACGGATTCACATCAAAGAAAATAGGGAGAACACGCTGTCCTGGTACTTGAATGCAATCTGCTATCTTTGCCAGTTCCCGCAAGCACCATGTTGACGAAGCATAGTTCATTGAGAAGACAACAATCAAAATCTGGGATTCTTCAATTGCTTGTAGAAGCTCTGATGATATAAGTTTCCCTTTCTTGAGCTTTGTATCATCCCTGAAGGCAAGTATGCCTTTTCTGTGGAGAGCATCAAAAAGATGATCGGTGAAATTGTTGCGTGTGTCACCTCTGAAGCTCACAAACACATCATATTTCCATGTCATCCGAGGTGAAGAGCTGCTTTGGATTCCCGTGCAATCCATTGCAAAAAACGGAAAACAAACTGGGTGAAGATGATGTAAAATGAGTACTGTGCACGATGAAGCTTCAATGCTATAAGGACTAGTCTTTTTGGGAATGAAGAAACCAGAGGGTAGGGAAGAAATCTAAGTCAATGGAGTGTGCTTTGGCTTGCTGGTGGGGTCATAATTTTCCTGTGCTGGAAAGTTTAGTTGAAAATTCTTGCATTGAAGAACTTTATTGCGAAGTGTGGACAAAAGAAATCACCTTCCAACGGGACAGACTTTGCAGAAACGCGTAAAATGACGACTGGCAACAATTCAACTCGACCAGAACAAGTTTTGGCAAATGGCCCTACTTAATTTTATTCAATTTATTGCTCAATCCTTCCATCATTGTCACTCTTTAGTCCACCGTCCACACGCTTTTCCTCATCTACCAGCCATTGGAATGATATAGCACTGGTATTTTCTTGATGAAGTTTCAATTGCCTTCTTAGCGTGTGTTTGGATTCGTGTTCATAAATTAGGGTTTGTGTTAACTTGATTTTGCTAAAATTATTTTTGAGTAAAAGTGAGTTGATTTTAATGTGATTTATGTTTGGATACTTTTATTTTAAAAATAATTATAATAAAATAAATATTATTTGAATAATATTAATTAAAGTTACTTTTATATGTATAATTATTAAAAAAAATATGAATACTTATAATATTATTCTTTATTTTATTTTTATTTTTAAGATATTTAAATAAACTATATTAATCACCTAAAAAATAAAGCACAAATCAAAATATTGGTTTGATATAAGTGCCGAAAAAATAAATAAAAAACTGAAAAAAAGAATAATATATTGCAAAAAAAAAAAAAAGTCAAATTGCAGACAGCTCAAAAGTAAAACCACAAAAGATGGAAAGATTGGTCAAGGTTAAAGGTTAATATGGGTAATTAAAAAATTGTCTTTTAGCATGAAAGCTTTAACGGGAAAAAGTTAACGCAGAAGCAAGAATTTGTTTCTTCCACGTGAACTGGGGTTTCAAGCATCAACGGAAGCAGAAATTCCGTTGATGCAACATCAACGCAAAACACCCAAAAGTGGTGCTGCGTTCAAGACATGCTGGACGGGGGTTGCGCTTGGTGAACGCCAAAACAAACATAGCCTTAGACTATTATGTTTCACTAACGAAATCATGTATTTCTAGGAAAATTACCTACACAAGCTATGCACCCGGCCTGGGATTCTGAATTATATATTGCAAGTTAAATTATAAATTATAAATTATGAATAGTTTCTTTAAATTCTTAATTAGCAATTTTCTATCACTCTATGCGTTGTCACTTTTTTACTACAAGCTAAGTTTTTGAGTTTGATTGTTAATAGGTATATAATGTGCAGAATATTTTTCTCAAGGTGACTATACTAAAAAATATATATTTATCACAATTTTTTAAATATTTTCTAATGAATCAACTGATTTATTTAGAAGAAATTAATGAAGAGACTAATTTTAATATACTATTAATATAAAAAAATTTTATATTACCATACAATTTCATAGTTCTATTTACAAAATTTTATAGATAATTGATGGTTGAGTCAAATACTTTTACTAATATATTTATATATGATTAAATGTCCATATATAATATTTTTATATTAATAATGCATCAAAATTAAATTTATTAATAAAAGTGGACTTGAGTGTATATTAAAAACAGAAATAAAAGTGTGATAAATCTTTATATATATATATATATATATATATATATATATATATATATATTTTAGTTATAAATATATAAACGTAGTAGAAACCTGTCACGACCCAAACTTAGACGATGATTGGCGCACAGACTAATCTTACTCACTTAACCTGACAAGTCTAATGACAAAATTCTATCCATACAATTCAACAACTTAATTATTGGGGCTACCAAAAATTTCGGTAGAATCTTCCTTAAAAACTGAGAAAAAATCAAATAAACCTATTTTATATCAAACATAACAACCAGAAGCAACAACCATAATATTTTCAGAGTAATAGTCATATGGATCTAAAGATCAACTATACAAAAAGAGCCATATATGCATTATGGTTATGTGCATAATCCAAAAATAACTGATCATATGCCCTATAGCTGCAAAATACTAGAGTCAACAAATAAAAACATCTTCAAGCAGTAGAGGCCTACCAAAAGAATATCCTAGGTAGAACAACAAATCCCAGGATCCTGCTACTCAACACTCTGTGAATTTGAAGAGAAGGAAAGAAGATAAGGTGAGTCACATAGGCTCAATGAGGGCATATAAATAAAATCTATAGGAAAAAGAAACTAATATAGCACTAGCTTTTAAAATAAGAGGAAACAACATAACAAGAATATATTACTAGGAAAAAAAATATTGACGGAGGAAACTGTTTATCAACTCTATATATTTCAAATATTTTTCATAAATAAAGCCTCATTCATATCCCTCATTTATAATAAAAATTTATAGACAGAAACTCAACAATTCTCTATAGAGAGAGAAAATCTTTAAAACTTACCCATAAAAAAAATGTTTGAGATTAGGAACTCACCTCAACTTTTGGAAGCTAAAGATTATTAAGATTGGTTGATACAAATTAAAGAAAATGAGTTTTGGGTGGCGGAATGGAGAGGAAGAAGAAGAGAGCAGAAACAGGGGAGAAAAAGAGAGAAGGGAGAGAGAGAGAGAGAGATCGAAGTGGAGGGGGGACAAGTGATGTTACGATGGGTTAATCCCACCATTCCTTAATCTTTTTTTTTTTTTAACTTAACCTTGAAAAGACAAAAAGGCCCTTAGCTTTTTATTCTTTTTCCTTTCCCTTATTTTAAGGCCACGACGCTACAAAACGTATCTTTCTACCAGAGGCAATCCTGCTCAAGATAGATACAACTATTTGGGCAACAAAGCTATCTCTTCCAAATAAATATTTTTATAGTTAAATATATGTATATAATTTGAAAAAATAAAATTGAGGGGGGTCAAGGCCAATGCCTACTCCACTCTTTATTTGTCGCTGAATACAAACATAAAATTATTTATTACTTCAGCTTTTTACTTTTGTTCTATTTTTGATAAGGTATTTGTTTTTAAAGTTAATTCAAATGGACTCAATATTCTAAAATTGTAACCTTGTATTTGAAAAATATTACTATTAAGATGTGTTTGATATGGAGATAAAATTAGGGGGTAAGATTTTATAGAATAGCTTTATGTGTACACAACCCTTTTTAGATATTCCATAAAATTTTATCCGGATACCAAGCACAACAACACATCCTTGATGATTGGAATTGAATCAAAATGTAGGTGGGGTAGAAGTTTAGGGTAATGTCAAAAATTTACACAACTTTTTTTAATGACTAATATAATCTTTATCAATATTTATTTTTTTATTTTCTTTTTATCACAATCTACCTTAAGCATTGTGATTGGTGTGGGGGCTAATATTCCAATAGCCTATTTGGGAACCATCCATAATAGTTTTTTTTCCCCAAAAAAAGTGTTGAAAAATTAATCTTGTTTGGGAAAAAGTTGAAAATAGATTATAATCAAAAGCTAGTAATTTTAAGCTAAAAGATAGTTTATAAACATAAATAACTTTTTGAAGCTTACAATTATAAGCAGAAGTTGATTATTTTAAAATTATTATATTTTTATTAAATTGACCCTCTATATCAAATATTATATAATATACATAATCATCCCATATCCTTTTTTGTAATTTTATCATACAAAAACAACTTTTTTCATATAATCTAAACAAAATTCATTATCCTAAAATAATTTTTCAGTCAAAATATCCAAAAATAAATTAATTCTCATATAATTGATTATATAAAAAACTGATTCATAGAATAACTACTTGTCAGATGCGCTGGTTAACAAATTAGCTAACAATCAACATGTTTGTTTATGATCGGTTTCTGACTCTGCATATTGGGATAAAGTACGAGAAATTTATGTAGATATTGAAGTCTGAAATTTTCACTCCAGTTTTAGACATCACGGCTTTTATGCTTAATAAATTTAATCATAGTTTCTGCGAGTGAAATGGGTTCTCATGGCATTGATTAATGCTGCTTAAAAGTGGCATCTCCGCAAGCGCCTAGTGTACATGGGGTAGTTATGCTCCATTGAGGGTTGATTGCTAGATAAATGACCACTGGTACTGGGGTTTACTGCTTGTTATGTTTCTTTCTTTCTATTAAATTTGTGATGAGGGAGTGATCATGTGTCCCTTGCTTATGCCAAGGACTTAGGAGGGACAAAATGAAAAAAGAATGTTCATTTGATATTAGACAATTGAAATTAAGGTCTACAATTTTCTAATCAAAACGGGTTTGAACTTCTGACTGTCTTCTGCAACTCAAAAGAAGAAATTGTTTAGCTTTTCCTATGCCCTTTCCCAAATAGTGGAGACGACCATTCTACTCGCTTACATTCCCTCTTCCCGGTGATATCATCTATTATTAGTATTATTATCCTAAACTTTCAACCTCTAACTCTACTTTTGATTTTAAGGCAGGAGATGGATTTTTTAGATATAGAAGTTATTAGTTGATCCTCGAGATTGCCCCGAATTCATTGAATAAATAAAATGATATAGCATAGAAGCCGTGCAAATTGAAATTATATATACTGATATGTATGGAGATCTTGTTTATGGAGATCTTGTTTGTCACAGCTACATACAAGGTTAAACTGCCAAGGGTGACACGTAGAGACATGTTATTTAGAGTTGATCACAAGAATGATCAAATAAGAGAAAAGCACAATGATCGCCAGTTGCACTTTTCACAGTTGACACGTGGAACGCTTGCGTCAACTCTCCTTACAGCTAATTCAGCCATTTTGCTCGCTTGTCACATTTGTATGCCTCTTACTAGGAAGTACTTATTTTCTGTTTGAAAAACCTGAAATGATAAGACTTCCATTTGTGGCAATGACCTAGGTTTGCTATGCTGTTTGTTCCCTCTCCTAGCTCCAGCCCAAACTTCACGATGAAGTAATCAGGAAAAGGTAAACTTATCTGAAATATGTACATTTTCAAGTGTATAATAGTAGCAAGGGGTAAAATCGAGGAAAAAAGAAATGTTGAGAAGGAAAAATTGGCTGTTCTTTCAATATTTCAGAGGTTGTTATGGATGTCAAAAATAATACATACACATAATCGAACTAATGTTTTAAAGTGGAATGGCTGTGCAGGTTATAAATATTATATATAAAGTATGATTTCTCGTCTCGATATGTTTTTGTATTTTTTTCATCATTCTACCTAGCGATATTTGATGTCTCTTGTTGTTATAGATAAAAAAAAAAAAAGAAAAAAAAAGGAAGAGGAATTGTTACTGAAGTTCTTTTTCTTGTCATTATGATTTTCGTTCATATATAACGAGTGCCGAATCACAAGTCCTATCATGAAAAAGGTAAAAGTTGATAATTCTAAGGAGTAAAAGTCATGATTGCATTATACATTAACATTTAGATTCTAATTAATATTATGATCCAATTATAATGAAAAATTCTACATGTGCATCCTTCCAAAGCAAATGATGGGACTACTTTTGACAATGAAAGGAGATTCCAATCTAATTTTGAGAGTATAAGAATTTATTCAAGAATGTTTGTTGGGAGTAGAATAGTTGTATGTTCTTCATCCTGCATCTATTTGGTATATGTTACGTGCTGCATAAGACAGAAAGCCATATTTTTATTATCCCTATTGCGAAGGTAGCAACTTGGCTTCTTAAAGCATGTATGCTTCAAGTTGCTTCTTTTCTTTTTCACTTGGACTCTACAATCATATTTCAACATTTCTCTATTTGTTTCTTTATTTAAGGAATTCTTGGCTGGTACAATCTCATCACCTAATTTCACTATGTTCCAAAGACAATAAGTGGGCCAGAGGAAATAATGATCATCAACTTACCTAGCAGCATTTTTCACTGCGCTCTTTCTTTACTCCTTACCAAAGATGAAGCAAGAATTTCCACATTAGCAATGGAAGTACTTATGGAACTGCAGCTACTTATTTGTGTAATACTTTACCGGATAAAATACTATACTTAAGTCATAATATATTACCCGATAAATTATTACACATAGGTGTTTAATTAAATTTCATTCTAATCCAATGTTATTTACCCATAGAAGAATTAGCTATTTATTTGTTTAATTATTTTGGTCGTAGAATAAACAATGGATTTATCGTCATAACAAAAAAAGAAATCTACGAAAAAGACAGAAATATAGAAACTACATTATATATATACATGTAGAAATCTATTTTCAGAGTTTGCAAAAAGGAAACAAAAATAGTACAGGATATAATGATGAGTCCGCTAAAATAAAATAAATCGCTCTATCTCTACAAAGCAGAACCCTAGCTGGTCTCTACGAGAAATTTCATGTACTAACAAGTCTAAGCCTATGGCCTAATAATGCCAAAAGAGGGTCATTTTATACATCATCACCTACTGTACTACATAACTCTCCTAAATGGATTCCGAAAAAAGGAATCCATTCACCATACTAGCGTTTACTGGGGTATAATCCACGCCTGGTGCAGAGGATAAGGAAGATGAGCTCGTCACCTCTGATGGGTCCTCCTCCTCAAAAAGGGATATAGAAGTGACCTACTGAGGAGATGCCGCCAGTGATGCGGCTGGGGCTGCTGCTACTGCTGGAGGGGGAAAAGGGTGATCCATATATATCGGGATGGCAATGTAGGGTTTAGTAGGATCAAACAGTGGATGAGAGACGGGAATAGCGAAGTCTCTGCTAGAAAAAAGCAAAAACGGAAACGACAGTTACTGGCAATATACACAGAATCCATAACAAGATCAAGATGGAAGTGCAAGTCGAGAAAGTCAATGAATAGAACACCCGTCATCGCGTTCTCCATGATCTGAGAATGACGCAGTAATGCATAGTAGGATGAGAATTTAAAGAAATTCCCAGTAGGAATCTAGTTCTACTCAAATATGACATCGCCATTATTCCCAGTTGTTTCAGTATTTCTTAATTTAAAATGATATAACATAACTATAATTTTCAACTTAATTCATGTTATAGATAACATAACCCGAAACAAAACTTAATTTAAATTAGTGTAACAAGAAGTATAACCAGACATGCATGCTAACATAGTTCGAGCAATAGCTATACATCAAACAGTATTATAAACACGAGGAGTATATAGATAACTATGCAATTAGCTTAGGTTTTAGCAAACAAAGCATGTATATGTAAAATGGAAATGCATTTAGCTTTGGGGAACTTTCACTCATGTGACTGGTATTTTTTCCACACTTGGTCCCCTGGAAGTCTTTGGCTATATACTCCTAGATAATAGTCTGCTTCTCAGGACTGAGCTTGTTCCTATACCGAATTGTCGAGTTTACTTTCCGCGACTTTTCCACTGATCTATTCCCCTTAACCTTATTCAGAGGTTGGCCCAAGTAATATGGAATCCTTTATAATCTTCATAAATTTACATGCACAACTAATCTACCATGAATATCTCATATACATTTATATATTTTGTTTAGTATGTGAAATCTCTGCCAGAATTTCGGCAGCATAACGGATCAAGTCTGCTTCCCCATAAATAGTGCTAGGCTACCAGAAAAATCAATCAAGCAATACAACCAACATGGAGCATCAAGTTTATAACAATAATATCAATCATATAATATGCCAACATAAATTAGGTTTTCTGCTCATTCTACTCAATTCTACCCGATTTTGTAAATTCCACCAAAATTTCTATTCAATTCATTTATACCTCAATTTTGGATAGGTTATAGTGCTGTGTCCAGTTTCCAACCCTCTTTGTCCCATATCATTTTGATTTATGTATCTTAAGTTATATGAATTTTATCTCAGTCTGTCATACAACTAGCCAGAATTGCACACTTAGAAGTAAAAATTCACTAAAAATAGGAAACTAAATGAAATCATACGAAACTTATACCAAATTAAAGCTAACAGGATAACGAGTTTCATCTCATTTACATAAGTAGAGCTTGAGTTATAAGCTCTTGAAGTTGCCCATTCTGGGTTGCCCTGTTCTAGCCCGAGTTAGATTTAGGGCAATATCATTGAATTACTGTGAGCAATTGGGACCAATCTAACTCTAAAATTTTTATGGAATATTTTCCTATGTGTAAGCTTTCTAACAAAGTTTATTGCACTCAATTTAGAGTTATGCGAAGTGAGTTACACCCTTCACAACTCGCACTGCTCAATATAGAATACAGAATTCTTAGGTAAACTTTAAAAATTCATAACTAACTCAATACTAATCCAATGACCTTATATTTTATATGGTTGGAAAACCCTAAATGTTTAGTTTTATATAAAAAATAGGTTCATCAAGTTTTGATGGCTAGATTTTGGTCCATACGAGATGAATGTAAGGATGCTGTAGGGTTTTCACCCAAATCGCATCCTACATCTTCCTATTTCCTAATTCTTTCCTTTCAACTTCATTTCTAACCCGAAGACCTAAATTAAACCACCCATAAACCATCATATACACTCAATTTAACATCAAAGAAATTAAGATGAAATTCTATACAACTATAATCCATGAAAACACAAGCAGAAAGTAGAAATCCTCCCATTTCTAGGTTTAGAACTTGTTAAATTTGGGTCTTAGGTTGAAGAAATTGGGTGGAGCTTGTTGGGACTTGAAGGTGTGATGAAGATGGAGTGAAAATGAGATGAGAAAGAAGGAAAATGAAAACGGGTCAGCATGTTATCAGGGCCGAAATATTCAAGGGAATGGGAAGGAAATTTTTGAAGTCTTTTGAAGGAAGTTTGAAATATGATTGGTGGATTTCTTTCTTCATTTCAATTTGATGTGGCTGCCCATTTTAAAGGCTGATATTGTGCCATTTAAAGGGGTGGGGTAGCTGAATCTTAGCCTTCCAACCTAGGGTTCTCACAGGATAATTTCTATTGATTCAGTTCTGACAGTTTAAAATACCAAAATCTTACCGATTTCCTTTAAATTGGCAAAACGGTTTTGGGAAAATTCTATAAGGTCTCCTATGCTTCTAATCTAATTTCCCCTAAATCTAATCTCTTTAAATGATACTTAATTGGCCTTATATAAATACTTAATCGAATTCTAATTAATCTCAATTATTTGATAAAAACTGAACAATTTGGTTAAAAATGATAAGATTTTACGGATTTTATAATTTGACTTTAATTTTAAGAAGTGATCTATCAATCACCTACAAGAAAGAAAATCAAATTCAGAAGTCAGGAAATTCCTTTTTATACCTTGCAGCGCTAATTGTATTTAAAGGCTCCATTTTGCATTAATTCCATATAAGGAGACAGAAAATCATATTAATCTCTTCTGGACTTTGTCAATAAGAACCATGGCTTCAACATGTTTCACTTCGAAACAATAAAAGCACTGCAAAAGAAGAGGAGGGGGGGATAAAAAAACTAATAGTAGTTTTATAAAAGTTATAACTTAAAATTTTATTTCAAACGCTAGTTACCTTCTTTTCCATCATGTTGACAATGTTTCCACATATAAATGCTTAATCATACTATACGTGCAACAAGTACCGAAAATACTGTGTCAAGTATACATTATGTTTCTTTGAGAACACCAATTTGTGCCATATAAAATGTCTACCCTTGACACAAGCACATAATATTCATTTGAAAAATATGGAGACTACAATGTATGCTCATTCATACTACAAATAATTTAAGTAGCAAAACACCATGCAATTATACATGATGCTCATAAATGATTAGTTGAGGACATTACCATAGCACTCGCAGCTACATATTTGTTTAGTGGGACTGTGTTACCATTTATTTGATTTAAATGAATGCTAGCTAAATTACCTGTCATAGTCCAAACCGGGAGTAAACCAGAGTAAGTATTGGAGCTTATAACAGAAATGATTAAACATAAGTGGACTCCAAATCGTTGCTAAGAAAGAGGCCTTCTAAATTTAGTATGATTTGCTCTGACCTCCCTTCCAAGCTCGTTCTAATCATCCATGACGGTCTTCTTCACAGCTTTGCAGATACTTTCCTTGTGAGGACATCCCTCTCAAATCCAAGTTCCAGAAATAAAAAATAAATATTTTAATGATAACATCGATTAACAAATATGCTGACAACTCATATTAATAAACAAATATTGGTAAAAGATTTATTACAAATTTTGCAATTGAATTTGACACTATATATTCTGATTCCTACAGTTATACATCAATCGATGCATTCATATCAATTCCCAAATAAAAATCCACAGTAGCATCTGCATCAATGAGGAAGAATGAATACTAATTTTTGTACCTTGCCATTTTTTGTGTTGTCTCAAAAATGGATTGAATTTCCAAATTTGATGGGAGCGCAACCAAAATGAAGTAGGATAACCAGCTCATATCAATGGTAACTCTAATAATCAATTGTAAGAAACTTGTGCTTCCTAACTGAAGGATTTCCAGCTTTTGAAAAGTGATCATGAATTTCCATGCCCTTGTTGTTTGTGCTACGCATCATTGTTGGTTTTAATTGCTCCAAATCATGCTTAAATGCCCAATGAAACCCACAGCTCTTCACTTCATATACCGCAAAGCGGGGGGGATTCCCAATCATGGTTTTCGTTTTTAATCCCTCATTGGTTTGGTTTGTTATGCCATTTCTCATATTAGTGAAACTTTTCCTGGAGAGATACACTAGCCACAGGTAGCGGTGACCTGCTTCAACTGTAACCCGACCTTTCTCCAAGTGTATAGGAACAACATAAAAGGCGCACTCCTTTTCATTGTCAAAACCTCAATTGATGGAGGCTTTTGTTTCCTTCCTTAAATTAGTTGGATCATCATGTGCCACAAATGTTAGTCAAGAAACAATGCCCCTCAAGTTATAGTCATACATGATTGGCAAGGCTCTAAGATTATTGAACTACCCAAAGCTTGATTGCCAAACCACCTTGGTATTTGACTTCTAAGATTAATAATTTGAACTTGATAAAATAGGAAAGTGAAATGTGGGGGAAGGGAGGAATAACTCCACAGTTGAAAAATTTGTATCATCCATGAAAAAGCCATCGTACTGTGACATTCCATCTCTCCCATTTTGGGGGCAGCTAAAAATTTATAATTCTGGCCGATATCCATTTCTTGTCACTGGCAAGACAGTGCTTGATGGAAGCCCAAGCAAAGACTTCAACTGCTAGCAATGTTCTGAGTTTAAACTAATAAGCTTCTGAAGCTCCTTCATGCTACAAGGCACTCTAAAAAAACTGTTCCCCCATAAGTTTAGCCTTTCTAAACTATGTAAACTTCCAATAGCATCAAGGATTAGATAGCAAAAATTTAGGTCAACATCTCACAAACATGGAAAACTAGGCAAAGAAGGCAACAATGAACCAATTGAATCTTCATATCTTCTGGAATAGAGGGGATGGATAGGCAATGTTACAAACCAACCCAGGCCGTGACCGGCTTGTAGGGGACAAATCTCCAGCAAGCCTTCCACATAACATTTCGAAAAAATAAAACAGAGTCTTCTTCATATTTAGGATAATCCCAAAACACGTATTCTTTTTCTACATAAATAACATACACATTGAAATCATCAGGAATCTAGGCATTTTTAGAATGCGCCCCACACCACACAACATAAAGTTAAAAGCATATTAACATGTCTAATCATCCAAAATATATAATATTGTTCTTCCCGGATTCATACAACAATGATTAATTTAAGAAGCAAGAACGCAGATAATAGGTATCCATACTCTAATAGACATAATACAATATTTTTAGCACAACACGAGCTAAACGAGAGTCGGACCCTACCTGTGGCACTATAGAGTTACAATACTAAACTAAGAAGTCCACAACATATTTGAATTCACAATATGCCCTTGAATAAGAAAGGCTCACCCAAAAGATAAACAAGAAGTCACTGCTAAGGGGCAAGAGGATTAGATCTTAAGTCAGAGTCTATATCTGAAAAGAAAGAAGGTAACAAAGTGAGTTTATGCAACTTAGTGAAAGATAGAATAACCATAACCAACATATAACAATGTAAATAAGTTAATAATATATATACATGATAAATAGAGGAATAATAAATATTTAATGTAAAACAAGGGAAAGTCATTTAATCTAAAATAAATAGGCAGGAATCACACTCTAGTGGTTTTTTCTTCATGTGACCTTGAAACTCAAGCTATGGTTATACTATCTACTCACAACTTAAGCCCAACAATGGAATCCCAATCCCACGGAGCCAAGAATTGGGTCTTTGGATGAATTTAGCATCAAGAATACTACCATAACAATATTTATGAGTTATAACTCAAGATACAACAACCCAAAATCCTCATAACCAATAAATTTAGGGTTCCCAAGAACTCATTAACAACCTACACTATAATAGGATCAAGAGCCCAAAGGAATGTAAGAAGAAAATGAGTTAAGAAGGTTACCCTTGAGAGGAAAAGAAAGGAGGAAGGAGTGAATTCCATGCTATCACCTCTTCCAAGCTCCAATCTCAACAACGGAGGTGTTGTTGAGAGTGTGGGTGAAGATTGGAGAAGAGGGTTAAGGTTGGGGCTATGAAAAGGAGGGTGATTAGGTGTGGGATTTGAGGAGTTAATTGAAGTGGAGGAAGAAAATGATGAGAAGAAAGATTTCTAGAGAGAAGGGAGAGAGTTTTGGACCTAGAGAGATAGAGAGGAAAGTGAGAAATAAAGTTTTGACCCTGATTCGCGTATTTGAGGTGTTCTAGACTATGCTATAGCATAGCACTTGCAGTATATAGCACAAGTTCCAGAAATCACCAATGCTACTTTGGGGTTGTAATGCTATAGCGTAATTTGTTACATTGTAATGCGACTCCAAGATTCCAAAATGCACTATTTTGATTGTTAGCACCCAATTTTTGACTAAGTTTCAAAATAAAATTCTCTTTATTTTATTATTATTTTTTAGCTTTCATTGTAAACACCATGATAAAAAAAAAAAAAATCCTTTTGTTGCAATTTAAATTTTAATCTCCCAATTTTTTATTCATCTCTTCTCTTAATTTGCTTTTTCTTATTTCGTACTTTATTTATTTTCCATTCTTTTTTATTATTGTATTTTTTTAATAAAATTATTAAAAATGAAAAAAAATTACTTAATGCAAAAAAAAAAAAAAAAAATTGGATAAAAACTCAGTTAGCCCAAAACCATAACTTTTTTGCCAAAAAAAAATTTGTTTTTCAGCCCAACCAAAATCTCAATAATTCAAATTTCATTGGAAAAAAAAGGAATAAAGTAAAAATTATCAGCTGACAAAATAAAAAAAAGTTAATTTTTCGGCCAAAAAATGAAGTTAAATAAAACAATCAACAAGTTGAGCAACTTGCTTTAGTTTAGGCAGTGCACGAACCTTATAAAAAGGGAAACTTCTTTGAGAAAAAAAACACACAAAGGTTGAGAGCTAAACACACAAAAGAGAGGCTTCAGTAGAAAAATTGGAAACAATGAGGGGAAGCAACCAATAGATACAGAGCAGTGAGAAAGAGAGCAAATATAATATCTATTCTGCTCCAAGAAAGCTACTGCCAGGTATAAAAATAAACTTCTCCTGTTTTGTTACAATGCAGAGATCATTGTTAAATGCTTAAAATTTGTTGTGTTATATTCTGTTTCAATGCTATTCAAATAAATCCAGTCACATCCCAAAAACAAATAATGTAAAATAAGGGAATATAGACATAGAGCAAAGAATTTGATAAATGACTCAATGAACTAACAATCACTCTCACACACAAGTGCTTTTCCGCACGAACACACCTCAGTTCTCTGATTTCTCATCTACAAAATGTAAAAGACATTTTAAATAAATAAAAAGAGAAGGAAGAACCAAAGCCAGAGCAGAGGAGTCTATTGTCCACCAAAGCCAGCCCACAAACCAGAATTTTAAACAAAATCATTGAGCAAATTGTTGCAAACCAATCCCCCATGGTTAAACCTCTAAACCCACATGAAAAGAAACATAAAAACAAAAACAGAGCTTGAATCCAAACATCGCTACAAATCCACCATGGCCAAGACCAGATGTAGAACCCGCCACATCGTGTCACCACATCGCCACACCACAATGAGCATCGCACTGCCTCCGCCTATCCTCACCGCGACCTAACTGTGCCACCGCATCAGGCCAAGCAACCATGCCATATCTGCCCCAATTGCTGGTGCCGTCCATGATAACTGACCCAACCCCAGACCAAGCCCTGTGCTTGGGGTTTAAAGAACAATCCCTAACCCCCAAATGTTGTTCCCTTTTCTTCCTACTTCTCGTTTTATTATTCCTTCTATTTATTTTTATGTAGTGATACTAGTACGATGGAAATGTCAACGGGGTAGGGGATAGCTCGTCTCCTGCTCTATATCTGCACTTGTTTTTACGTTCTTCATAGATTTATGGGTATTTGGGATGGATATCCATTAAAATATTAAGAATTAAAAAAAATTAAACATAAAAATTTTAATATTATAAAATACTTCAGTGTGTTTGGAATAGGAGAAAAAAGGGAAATAATTTGATTTATAAATCAAATCATATGTTTGGAAATGAAAAAAGTGAGAAAGGAATTGATTTTTCAAATCCAATGAAATTTCATCCTTTCTATATTGAAATCCTATCATTTTTGTTGGTATTTAATGAGATTTGAATTGATTTCAATTTTAAATATTTAGAAAGACTCTTTTGTCCCTATCAATTTTATAAATCCTAATCTCTTTTAATGTTGATACCATTGCTGCTGCTACTGGTACTTCATGCTTCGCTGTTGCTTCATGCTTCTTTTTTAATGTTGCTGCTGCTACTGCTACTGCTACTTCTACTTCATGCTTCACTACTGCTTCATGCTTCTTTTTTAATGTTGATACCACAATTGAAGTTTTTTTTTGAGGATGCTCAGAAAATAAGTTTTCAGATGAGAGAGAGAGATAGGAGGGAGAGAGATAATATAATAGGGGTAAAGATGTAAAATAATAAAACTAAATTAAATCAATTTTAATTTTAATGAATTTCAAACACAATAATTGATTTCTAAATTAATTCAAATCCACTTTTTTATAATTCATTCCAAATATGATATTTGATTTATAAATCAATTCAATTCAATTCAATTCAATTCAAATCAAATCATCTCGAATTTTTTTTTACTCCAAACACACCCTAAAATAAGCATAAATAATGATTTAATTTCATAATTTGATTTCTAACAACTTAATATTTAAAATAAAAATAAGCACATAAAATAAATACAAAACAAGCACAATAATTCAATTCCACAATCTAAATTCCATCATCTTAAAATACTTAAAATAAAAATAAACATATAATAGTAATCCAACCATTAGTCTAATGCATAATAAGTACAAATAAATCCAATTTCTAAATTTAAACTTTAGTCCAATCAATTTAAATAACAACAATATTAGCCTAACTAAGTTAATAACTTAAGGGAAAAATAATAATTTTATATCGAGTACTCGCGGATATGGGGATAGTGGTCCTCACCGTGCCTCGTTTAACATTATTATCCCCAACCCACCCCGTTTAACTAGTGGGCTGTGTTTCTTTTGTTTATTGTTATTGTTATTATCATTATTATTATCCCCTAGAAGCATATTGCTAACTTGTTTGGTCCATTTCTATATGTTTTGTTTGAATAAAAAATATAAAAAAAAAGAAGATGTGCAAAATAAGAAAATAAATAGATAAACAAAATAAAAATAATTTCTTTTAATCTTCCATTGAAATTTTGTATAAATAAAATAAGAAGAAAAATCAAAAGAAGATTGGAGTACCGATCAAATAAACTCTTCCTCAAATACTCGAGGCTTTATATCAGGTCTTATCAAGAGCATTGGAGAGATCTAACTTCAAAAACAAAACAAAATAAAATATTTTCATAATTTTGTGTGAACCGATTTATATAATCTTGACAGCATAATTGATTTCTTTTTTAAATGCTCACTTAAATTGAATGATAATTCCTTTTAGTTTATTATTTTGTTTAGGATTTTATGTCAATAAAATAATTCGAAATTAGCCAACAATGGGAAAATTAAGAGAGAATCGAAGTATTGATTAAACAAACTCTTCCTAACATTCTTGAAGCATTATGTTAGATTTCATTAGGAGTGTTGATAGAATCTCACTTTAACTACATAATAAAATAAAAATAAGTTTTCAATTATGCAAAAAAAAAAAAATGATGACAGTAAACAAATTTGTTAAATCCAAATGTTACAATCATAATTTAAAGATTACAAATTTAAATAAATGACTATAATAATTTATCTTGATTTATTGTTTCAGTTAAAATAACATAATTTGAAATTGGCTGATGAAAGAAACATTATGAAAGGATTAGAATAATGATTAATTAATCTCTTCTTAAAACTCTTCAGGCCTCATTAGGTTCTGCTAGGAGCGCTGGTAGGATTTGACGTTAATAATAAACAAAAATAAAATATATATATTTCTTTTCATTTTAAAAAATATTGTTATAAATTTATATTAAAAATACATCTTTATAAATAAAATCAACCAACACAAAATTACTTTTAAAGAATTACGTGGCTTTGAGTTCCTTATTGCACTAGGGTATACGTAGGAGTGCAAATCAAGCCAAAATTAGTATTTTTCTCAATTTCTTTATTCCATTTGTTAATAACTATTGTATCCTTATTTATCCTAAAAATAAGATAAAATGAAATTTTTTTTGAATTAAAAAATATCTGTCACGGCCCTACTTGGGCCGTGACAGGCCCAAAGGGGACGAGTCCCCTAACTAGCCTTGATCACACAATTTCTTAAAAATTTGGACAGCGCCTCCTCTGTATTCAAGACTATTCCCCAAATACAGAGCCTCTCCCTGCATCAAGAAACACAAACACACAATCCAGTGGGGATCCAGGTATTCTCAGAGTGTACTCCACAGTATGCAGTATAAAAGTAAAATACAAAATTACAGTTACTCATTCAAAATACATAACTTTAATTCTTTAGAAAAACCAAATCCATTAGAAAATCCAACAATCTTGATATGCATAAATAAATACAACAATAATAACAATAATCAGGATAAGGCCGGACCTTACCTGTAGTACCATGGAGCTACAACAATCTAAGAATTTTTTCAAACCTAAGCAATTTACAAAGATGCCCTTGAACAAAGAAGGGCTCACCCACATTATCCAGAATTCAATAACAAGGACTAAAGGAGTAGTACTTGAAAACCTGAAACTGAAAAAGAAGAGGAAACAACAGAGTGAGTTTATGAAACTCAGTGAGAGATAGAATGTCCTTAACCCATATAAGACAATGTGCAAACTTATAGATTTTAAGGTAATACAATAATATATGTAATAAAACCAAATTAAAAATCTTAGTCAAACGTTATCCAAATCTCCTTTTCCAAAAACATAGTGTCCATCTATTCTAAGATAATTAGGCAGGAATCACACTTAGGTGGCCCTTCCTTCGTATGAATCCCGTAAATAGGCACGCACCACTATTAGAGTGGCTATAAATATCAGGCATGCACCACACTATATGTATGGCTTGTGAATATCAAGCATGCACCATTTGTAACGTCCGATTTCCGACTTCCGATCTCATCTAATGTTGAAATTTCCGATTTCCGAGTTTGTCTTGTAAATTCCGACTTAGAATTGCATTTTCCGATTTCCGACAATGTGTAAGCGTGTAAGAATTTCGACCTCATCAGTATGAATTCCAATTTCCGATCTTAATATTTCCGACCTAACACTCCGACGTCTGATTTTATCTCGACCAGAAATGGACACGAGATCAGATTTTTCTTCCGGTCCGAGTCAAATTTTAACGAGTTCCGACCTCGGGTTTAACACCAAGAGCTCTCATTTCTCTATCCTTCCGAGTTCCGATATCGAGGTCCTACAATTCCACGACTTGAGCTTTAAGTGCTTGGCTTCACATCAGGCTTTGCTTTCAAGATCCAAATAAACTGGATACGCTTCCTCGAGTTCCGACTTCATATGGGATGTTCACGAGTTCCGATTTTATAATGGATACGAGTTCCGACTTCATTTTTCAGAATATACTGGAAACTAGTCCCACTTTAGGCGACGTGGAGAGCAATTCTACCACACAAAGAGGGCAACGTGGAGAGCAAGGTGGCTGAAACTCACCTTATGTTTTGAGGCCAATCACAACCTTCCAAGTTAACTCCCACTCATGCCTATATAACACTCTCTCCTCCTCTGATTCAGACCCCCCTTCTACGTAACTTAGAACTCACTTCAGCTCTCTCTTTTCTTTTTTTCCACTCATCCAACTCCACCCAACTTTGAGATTCACTCAAGTTCCAGCTACAAACTCAACCAAAATCATTCATAGTAAAAGGTAGAGGTTCTAAATTCTTACTTGATTTTTTGATTCTTGAAGGATTGATAGTGGTCCAATTTCTTAATTTTGATATGTTAATTGAATAATTATGATGAATTATGGCTGAGTTATGGGCTGTTTATGGGATTAACACCCGAATTGAAAGTGAGGAAGAATGAAGATATGAAAAAGTTGGGAGGCTAGAAAACTCAAAAACCCTCGGCAGTCCGTACAGCGGAGTGTACGGCTTCGCCTCCCGCAGTTAAAAATTAACGAGACCATTTTTAGGTGAAACTAGACATTTAGGGCTTTCCACACATATATCATAATAGGTCAGTGGATTAGTATTGAGAGAGATACGAATTTTTGAAGTTTGACCTAGGGTTCAGGAATTTCATCCGGGCAGGGTGACTTATGGAGGGTATATCTCGCCCTATACAACTCCAAATTGAGTGAAACCAATTTTGTTAGAAAGCTTACACATAGGGGAACATCTCAATATAAGATTCCGAGTTTGTTATGGTCCCAATTGTCCCCAGTGATTTGAGGAAGTTACCCTATGTTCAACCTAGGCCAAACCAGAGTAGTTCAGGAAGGTCGACTTTCAGGACTTATAACTCGAGGTGTACTTAAGCAAATGGAGTGAAACTTGTGGCAAATGAAAGGTTGTCCTGTTAGCTTCAATATGAGGCCAATTTCGTATGATTTGAGCTTAGTTTCGATTTTTAGTGAATTTTACTCCATAGTAACCCCATTCTGGCTAGGAACAGGACAGGCTGAGATAAAATGTTTATATCTAGAGTTATACACCTCAAAACAAGATGGGACCAAAGAGAGTAGAAAGTAGACATATAAGGCTATAACATATCCAAAAGTGAGAATTTAATGAGTTGAATTGAATAGAAATTGGAGCATGCCAAACTCGGGCAGAGCAGGGAAGGGCAAGTTGAAACCTTCTTAATGCTTGATTTGCAATTGTTGAATGATGTTATAAGTGTCTATACATATTTGCTGGTCTATACTGAAATTATTAGTTGTGTGACTGTACTGATTGTCTGGCACTATTCATGGGGAAGCGGACCTGATCCGTTATGCCGCCAAAATCTCGGTAAGAAGTTCATATGTTGTGAAATTTTATGATATTTTGAATGCATCATATTCAAGAGACAAACTAGATGTGCATTCTTTTCATGATATTACAAGAAATTCCATATCACTTGGGCCAGCCCTAATAAATTAAGGGAATAGATCAGTGGGAAGGTCGGGGAAAGTAAACCCGACCATCCTGTATAGGAACGAGCTCGGTCCTGAAAAGCGGACTATTACCCAGGAGTATATGGCCAATGACTCCCAGGGGACCAAGGATGGAAATAAGTTATAAAAGGCAAAAGCCTCCAAGAATAAGATGCATCCTCTCATTGCACATGCATATGTACAGTGTAATACTTTCTATTAATTGTTCTAGATCTCTGTATTTTTTTATAACATGCTATTGTTCTGCTGTGATTACTGTTTAAGTACATTAGTATATCTGTTAATTAAAATTAAACTTGTTTCGGTGTATGCTTTACAAATGAGTATTTAAGTTAAATATTATCATTTTACTGTACTATCTGAAAATCTTGTACGACCGAAACAACTGGAATGACAAATGTGATGTATGTATAGAAGTTAGGATTTTCTACTGAGAAATATTCATTTCTCACCCTATTGTATACTCCGCGTCATTCTCAGACCATGGAGCACGCGGCGACCGGGGTCCTATTTATTGAGTTTCCAGAGCTTCACATCCACATCGACCCTTTTCTAGATTCTATATATATATCCGGTAGATGCCAGTTTGCTTATATTTCTTCTTCCAGAGGACTTCAGCACTTTGATGCACCCACTGCTTGATCCCACCGTCCCATACATTGCTATCCCACTTCATATGGCCCATCCGTTTCCCACCTCCTCCTCGCAAAGAAGAAGACTCAGCGCAGCACCAGCTCCTATGGCTCCTCCTGCGTCACCACCACATCCGATGCTTTCTGCCTCGACACCAGAGGAGGACCCATCAGAGGCGATGAGTTCCTCCTCATCTTCCTGCTTCCCAAAGACGCCACCTCCCGCAGATGCACCCATGGAGAATGGGTTTCTTTTCAGATTCTGGTTAGATAGTGGCGATTATCCAAGGTAGTAGTAGGTGTATAGAATGACCCTCTTTTGGCAGTTTGGGTCATGGTTAGATGGATAGATATTAGTAGATGTACATGAAATGTCCCATGGGGACCACTTAGGGTGCCGTTCATAGATACTGGCCGTTTCATTTTGTATTAGCGGCCTCATTTTGACACCTTGTACCTTTTGACAAACTTTAAAATCAAATATCTATGTACATGTCTATGATGCCGTTTGTAGTTATTCTGTTCTTATTGTGTTTTATTTATGTTAAGTTATTTACAGTTCTGGAATTGATTAGTATTTATTCTGCCATCACGCAGAAAAATTTGTTATGAGACCAGGTATTCTTATGAGGGAAATTGATACTAATACAGAAAGAGAAATTAAATCAGCATTACACGTAATCTCTTATCAGACAGATTATTATGACTTAAGCATAGTACTTTGTCTGGTAAGGTGTTACATCATTCCCTTGAATGGCTGTGAAATCCATAATCCAAGGTGCACCAAAGCTAACGTCTACTGCTGTTAGCATTCAGATCTTGGTCTAGACTTCCCACGTCTTTCCTTTTCATTATACATAACATATACTAATGATTCTCATAAAACACAGTAATATATCATAAATAAAACATAAAATCATATCCTCAGAGAAAATAAAGATTTATTCAGAAAACCTTCATTTCATCTCTTACTTAGTCATTCATAATTCAGATGTAGAGCAAATCCATACCAAGCTGTAGACCATTAAGTATATCAAATCCTTTCAAAACAAAATTCATTTTCCAAAGTTTTATAGGAAACCAATATAACAACAATTATTATACATTTTGAAAATCGAGTCATTGTCTCATGTGGTAAATTTTGAATAAATAGGCTACCAAGTTTAAATCGTGATTCTAAGATATGCCAAATCATTTGTACACACACACACACACACACACACACACACACATATTTATATAAACATATACAAAATACATTGAAGACTAAGATAGAGATAGACTATCTACTCTCGTTCATTAGCCCAAAGGTGAAATTCGATTCTACGAAGCTTCGGGCTCACATAGCGGTCATCGGAGTCATCTAGCACCACAATTTCGATAGATTTACCAACCATCAGTTGTTGACACAAGGAATTAATGCTAACCACCCCCAAAACATAAAATCCCCCAATTCCTAGCTTAAGGTTCACAAACAACTTTAATCCAAGCATAGATTCGAATTTCTTGGAAAAGGAAAGAGGAAGTATGATAGGATTTACCTTTGGGATGCCAATGGGAGCAAGAATGGTGGTGGATTTTCGAGTTCTTCCTCCTCCAAACTCTAAGCTCATCCATGGTGGAGGTAGAGAGAGAGACGTTTTCAGGTTTTAGAGAGAGAAAAAATTACAAGAAATGAGAGAGCGTCCCAGAGCGTTATACAGTCGACCAGTAATCGATTACAACTCCTTGTAATCGATTAACATCGAGCATCAGGAACCTAAGAACCCATTCAGCCATATGTAATCGATTACGTAATCGATTACAAGTGAAGAAAACTTTATCTTCGAATATCATCAGCCACTAGTAATCGATTACAAGCCCCTTGTAATCGATCACCACAAGGAAAAATGCAGCATCAGAACACCTTAGAACATACTCACAGCTTGGAGATATGGGTATCATACACTTATTTACATTTTTTAACTTTAAGTTAACAACTTTAAAACATAAATGTAAATAAGGAAATACCTCCCATTTGGATTCAATAAAAATATCCAAAAATTCAAAATACTTAGGATTCAGAATCCAACTTTTGGGTTTTAGTTCAAATATCCGAAAACTCCCATTTTAACAAACTTGAGGGTTGAAATCGAAGGGTTTATCTATTTCCTAAAATTAATTAAAAATCCCTTTTCAACTTATTGATGCCTAGTGAACCATTACTAGGACTTTTGATCTTAAGAAAATGCCTCAATCCTATAGCCGTCCAAGGAGGTATAGGGTTCGAATTCAGAATTTTCAGGATCCGATATCGATAGATCACTGCAACTCATACTGGGGTATTACAATATCTTTTTCTAAAGAATGAAAATTCTAAAAATAATAATAATAAATAATTTTTTTTTCATTTTTTATGATTAATTAGTTACTATCAATCCTATGTTTAGAGAGTAAAATAAATATTGTCAAAGCTATTAGTTTGCATAATTTGCCTAAGGTAACTGTCTAAAGGATGGATGTATTAGAGATGTATTAGGATTAAGTTCCAAAGCTTTCCTATACATAATCGACTCCCAAACTCAAATTTGGTTCTCGAAGGCCATATTTTCTTTTTTAAAAAAGTAAAAAGGTTTTTCCAATATTTTTTCATTTTAAAATAAATATTGGTGGTGACTCCATTAAACTATTTCTCATTGACTCAATCCTCATTACCCATTTCACCCATTACATCATTCTCAATCAGTCATTTTCATTTCCATACTAATTTTTTGTTTAATTTTTTTAATTCTCTTTACAGTTTCACCTTCCCATCCTGTCGTGATTTTGGTTGCGACAAAGTTTAAATAACTTTTAACTCATTAATACCTAAGGAACTATACTTCTAACCATATTATGACCTTAATAACATTTAAACACTCAAGTAGGTGAACCCAAAAGTTACTCAAAGGGCCAAGATTCGAAGAGATTTAAAACTTATATTGTGTAAAACTTTGGAGCATTATATTCTCCCATTAAAAAAATTCGGCCCCCGATCTTTAAATTATATAAGTAAAGATGTTAAACCTATTAAATCACAAAGGTGACACTGATTAAATAAAATAATAATATCCCCCAATTTCAGCAAGGAGGGTTCATACCCATGATCTTGCTCTTAAAGATTTATTGAATTAAGTGCTTATTATTATAGATCAAAAGTTATAACTTATGGTAAGAGTATAACTTTATTTCCTTAAAATGTTTTTACAATCACATTAAAGATAAGGTGTTGTTCTTATTATTGGCACCATGAGTTAAAATATTAAGCCTATCAAATCCTAAAAATAATACTAGCTAAATTAAACTAACAATGGATAATAGAGTGTCCTTTTAGCTATTCTTGGATATTGGAACCATAAGAAAAGCTAAGCCTAACCTTATGTAGCCAATCATATGGAGGGAAGTAGCACCGAATAGGGGTGAGCATTGAGTTGGGTCAACCCACAAACTCACAGATTTCAACCCAATCCAACTCACAAAATATGGGTTGGGTTGGATCAATGGGTTGAGTTAGATTCAAAAATCTATAACCCATGAAATATGGGGTTGGATCGTGAATTTGAAAATTTTCTATCTACACAACCCAACCAACTTAACCCAAACTACTTATGAGAAGTTGATCGAGCATCTGATATATTATTGTGATGAAAATCTAGTGAATCATTTAGATAATACTGAATATTTTGAAAAGATTGATAATGAAGTTAATAATTATATCAATCCATATAATATATATGTGATGACACTGGCTTCATTTGTTTCATGTAGTTTATTATGTTTTTAGTGTAACATCTCGAAGAAACGGTGTGACTAATTAACACTGTTAGTTGATTTATTCCGTTGCATTTGGGAAATAAGAGCAATTAGGATTGAAATAAGAATGTTAGGGTTAGAAAAATTTAAGTTTGTTATATAGAAAATTTCATGAGATCCATTAGTGATGTTTTGCTACTTTAAGAGGAATCAGTTAAATTTTGATATTGTATAACATAAGAACTAGATTAGTAGAAATTTATATTGTTAAACCCTAACTTAGACGGCCATGATTGAGCCATTTACACACCCATGGTGGTGCCATCCTAGCCATCAAGAGTGGGTAGCCAAGCCAAATTTCAATAGGCATTGAGTTCCACCAATCAAAGCACACAAGTCACTTTCAATATTTATAACCAACAACCCAAATATTTTCCATTCTCTCCCTTCTAATTTTGGCCTTAAGACTAGACTGCCCTCCCCTTCATTTTGTTGTTCATCTCCTTTTCTCATCCTTGCTTCTTCATCCTACACAAATTTCTCCACCTAAAGCCTTGCATCTTATAGGTTCAAGCTCAAATTTGAGGTTAGAGTCTTGTGCTTTACTTGATTTTAATGTTATATGGCTAATTAGGGTTGTTGTGTATCCCCTCATTATATGATGATTTCATGACTTGTTTTAAGTCATTAATCATGGCTATTCTTGGTTTGAGTTAGATGATTAGCCAAAAGCTCAATGACAAACACAAATAGGTTGCTGGAAAACAAAACCCTAGGACCTATCTATACAATGAACCATATAGCTTACTCTATAGAAGTAAAAAATTTATGAAACTATTTTGAGATGAAACTAGACATCTAGAGCTTTCTAACCATATAAATTATAAGGCCATTGGACTTGAAATTAGAGAGTTATGAATTTTTGAATTAGACTATTGAATTCTATCCTCTATTTTGACTAGTTTGGGTTTTGTTTCATATAATTCGCCCTATACAACTTCAAATTGAGTGCAACCAATTTTTTTAGGAAGCTAACACATACACTATCAAGTTATAAAAATTTTAGAGTTAGATCTATTGTATTTTGCTCCCAGTAATTCCTTAGACTTGACCTAAAATCCTGTATATAAGAAAGAGGGCAATTCCTTTTAGCCTGAATTAAGAGCCCATAACTTAGACTATACTTGCTTATTCAATATGAAACTTATGACAACTAAAATATAGTTTTCAGATAAAATGAGTAAGAATTAGAATTTTGGCAGATTTTTATATTTAAGTGCCCAAATTTGCTCCTTTTTAGGACAGCCTAGAGTAAAAGCTCAATAACTTTAATGTGTACTCATTAAAACTTAGTGAGACCAAGGAGAGCTAAAAATAAACACAAACTACTACAACATGTTAAAATTTCAGATTTAAATAACTTAAGATGAATTTATGGCATAATTTACACAATTAGGCAAAAATAGGGTCATAAGGCAGAATGGCCAACTTTAAGAAGTTGAAAGCTCTTGAACTACAATTTGGAAAATTAGTTAGTTTATTTATGCAAAATCCCTAAAATGGTGATATATGATTATGACGTTTCTATTATTTGGATTGGATAGTTGAAGCCGTTATGCTGCCGAAAATCCGGTAGGATTTTATGAGTCAAGCATCTTGAATATGAATTACTATAGTATATGCATTCTTGATGATATGATCAACGATATAATAATGATAATGATGATTCCATATGACTTAGGCTAGTCCCTGAGCAAATTCAAGGGGAATAAGTTAGTATGAGAGTCAGAGAAAGTAAACCCGGCAATCACGTATAGAAACGAGCTTGTTCCTGAAAAATAGGCTATTACCTAAAGGTGAAAAAGGCCATTCAACTCCAGGGGACCAAGTATGGATGAAAGATAATAGCAAACACCCTAGGGACAATAATACATAATGCCTAGGTGTGTTAAGTAAAGTAAGAGAAAAGTGAAGTTAATTAAGTCAAGAACAATTGCATGGTTTAGCATATGCATCTTCATATGTATACTACGTGATTAAGAACTTAGGGGAGGTCAATGAGGACTAACTCAACAGAATTCAACTGTAGCTGAACTGTTTGTTAAAGACACATTAACGAATACATCCACATATATTTGTTCCATCAAATTGTTTTATTAATTAGAACTCCCAGTAGTTTTGCTCATGTACTTAAGAAGAACCATATTGTAATACACCTATTTATATAATTCAAGAGATGTTGTATTTTCTCAGAACTTGAGACGAGACTTTAAAATCAAGGTCTGTTAAATTGATAGTAACAACCCCTAATATGATATTATGACTCAAAAATAATATTATAATTGAGAATGTGTTACATTTTTTATATCAGAGCAGTTCGATCTTAAGTAGACCCGAGGATTGGACTGACTATGCTTCCAGTATACTTTGGGATTCTTAGTTAATGTCATGTGATGAGCCTTATCTATTTAGATAAGATGTAGGATTAGATAGACATGACCGTCTAGCTATGAATATAATTAGTTGCTATCACACTTAACTTAATATTGAGCGTGATCAACTCAATGTTTTATTGTATGTGATTAGAAACTAATGGCTTCTGGTTGGCGTGGTAGGCCATGAGCCGAATATGCTCCTAAGGAGCCTACTAACTCCATGAGCATGCTGTGGAAAATGGCATTTGCAATAAGGGAACAAGCAGTGGCAGCGCATCAGATGATGAATCAATTGGGAAAACACCGAGAAAAAGGTCAAAGAGGAAATCCAAATGGACTTGAGGTTGATTTGGAATATCTTAAGTTTGTGAAATTCCGAAAAGCGAATCCGCCTAACTTCAAAGGAGCCTTTGATCCACACAAGGCTGGGGAATAGATAAAGGCAATGCAGAAAGTATTTTTCATTTTGGCCTGTACTGAGTATCAAAAGGTACCTTTTGCTACCTATATGTTGGAAACCAATACTAAGTTTTGGTGGAATGGCATGAAGAGGCTACTAGAAGATTCCCAAACTGACATCACCTAGGAAGTGTTTAAAGAGGCATTTTATCATAACTATTTCCTTGCTTCTGTTTGAAACACCAAGGAGCTAGAATTTATGCAACTCTGGTAAGGAAGTAGGAGCGTGTCAAACTAAATAGCTAAGTCTGAAGAGTTATGCAAGTTCTCTATAATCTATCAGCAAAATCCAGATGAAGTCTGGGATTGTGTTAAGTTTAAAGGTGGCCTGAAAGAAGATATTCTCCCTTCCGTGGGACCCATGGAAATCCAAGAGTTTGCTATTTTGGTAAACAAGTGCAGACTTATAGAAGAGTGTAATAAGAAGTTAAGAATTGCCAAATCCAATGCCCACAAGAAAAAGATAGTGACTGAAGGCTACGAGTCCAAGAATACCACACCGTCGAAAAAGCAATTTCAATTTGATGGGTATGAGGGCAAGCAGCCACAAGGACCGATTGTGAAACAAAAATGTTCAAAATGTGGAAGAGACCCTGGAAACAAACCATGTTTGGTTGAACAAAATGTGTTCTTTACATATGGAGATCTAGGGCACATTATCAGGGAATGCCTACATAAATACCAGCCACCTACCCCTAAGCCACAACGTCCAAAAAATGTTTTCAACTTGGATGCTGAAAAAACTATACTTCCAGAGGAGCAGAAGTCTAATTAGGAATAGCCTTGGACAAGGACATGCTTTTAGCCAACCATATTATGTCAAATTATTCGAGCAGATCTACTATATTTCCTCTGACTCTACCTATTGAATTTCTATTGGTTTATATGTGAACCTTGTTATCAAACTCTTATAATTATAAATAGTTAGCTTTGTGGATAAATTTTGAGGGCAAAATTCTTCTTAAGTAGGGTAGCGTATAACATCCCGAAGAAACTATGCGACAAATTAACACTCTTAGTTGATTTATTCTATTGCATTAGGGAAATAAGAGCAATTAGGATTGAAATAGGAATGCTAGGGTTAGAAAAATTTAAGTTTGTTATGTAGAAAATTTAACGAGGACCATTAGCTACGTTTTGCTACTTTAAGAGGAATCAGTTAAATTTTGGTATTGTATAACATAAGAACTGAATCAGTAGAAATTTACACTATTAAACCCTAACTTGGACACTCATCATTGAGCCATTTACACACCCAAGGTGGCACCATTCTAGCCATTAAGAGTGGGCAGCCAAGCCAAATTTCAATAAGCATTGAGTTCCACTAATCAAAGCACATAAGTCACTTTCAATATTTATAACCAACAACCCAAATATTTCCCATTCTCTCCCTTCTAATGTCAACCCTAAGACCAGACCCCTCTCCCTTTATTTTGTTCTTTATCTCCTCTTCTCATCCTTGCTTGTTCATCCTATACAAATTTCTCCACCCAAAGCCTTGCTTCTTACTAGTTCAAGCTCAAATTTTAGGTAGGATTCTTGTGCTTTACTGGATTTTAATGTTATGTAGCTGATTAGGGCTCCTTATTCTAATGTTATATGAAGATTTCATTTCTTATTTTAAGTCATTAATCATGGTTATTCTTGGTTTGGGTTAGACGATTAGCCAAAAGCTTAAAGAAGAACACAAATAGGGTTGCTAGAAAACAAAACCCTAGCACCTATTTGAACGACAAACTCTATGGATTCCTCAACAGAGGTCAAAAATTTATGAAATTGCTTTTAATGAAACTATACATCTAAGGCTTTTCAACCATATAAATTATAAGGCCATCGGACCTGAAATGAGAGAGTTATGAATTTTTTAAGTAGACCATTGAGTTCTATCCTCTGTTCTAACCAATATGGGTTGTGTTAGGCAATAACTCACCCTATACAACTTTGAATTAAGTGCAACCAATTTTATTAGGAAGCTAACATATAGGTATCAAGCTATAAAAATTTCAAAGTTAAATCTATTCTGTGTTATTTCTAGTAATTCCTTAAACTTGACCTAAAATCCTGTATGAAGGAAACAGGGAAGTTCCTTTCCGCCTAAATCGAGAGCCCATAACTTGGGCTAGACTTGCTCATTCAATATGAAACTTGTGGGAATAAAAGATGTTTAGTGAGCTTCATTTAGACATAAATATCGGATAAAATGAGTGAGAATTGGAATTTTGGTGGATTTTATACATTTAAGTGCCCAATCTGCTCCTTTTCAAGGCAGCTTGGAGTAAAAGCTCAATAACTTAATGTATACTCATCAAAACTTAGTAGGATCAAAGAGAGCTAAAAATAGACACAAAAATGCTAACATATTAAAGTTTCATATTTAAATAAGTTAAGATGAATTTATGGCATAATTTACACAATTGGGCAGAAAAAGGGTCATAGGGACAGAATGACTAATTTCAAGAGGTTAAAAGCTCTTGAACTACAACTTGTAAAATTAGTTGGTTTATTTATGCAAACTCCCTATTAAATTATTGAAATGGTGATATATGATTATGATGTTTCTATTATTTGGACTGGCTAGTTGAAATGAGTCGTTGTGCTGCCGGATTTTCAGCAGAATTTTATGAGTCAAGCATCTTGAATATGAATTACTCTAGTATATGCATTCCTAATTATATGATCAAAGATATAATAATGATAATGATAATTCCATGGTGGCTTCTCTATCCTCCTTAGTATTGGCTCTAATTATGGCCATCTCCATCTCCATCTCCTTGTGGTTGTCTTCAACACTTTTGGAACCTTATGTTAGGTTCTATAAATATTGGTACAAATTAGCCAATAGCATAATCAGTAAACTCAATAGTAGCCAATTTTACCTTCTTCTCCTCTGAGCAATTATGACGGTAACAAATTAGCTCCACTTTTCTCTCCTACTCCAAGTAGGCATCTGGATCATTCTTCCCCTAGAAGAATGGAATCACCATCTTTATGCTACTCAAATTATTGTCCTACCTATTTGGGGACCCTTGCTCTCTTCTATATCCACTTCTTCTTCGACTATGCTAGTTCTCTTCATATTTAGTGTACCATGGTTCACCCTCGTCTTCTGAATGACTATGAGCTTGCTTGCAAGGCTATCTTTTACAAGTTTCTAATGTCTTATTCCTTGCTAAGCGCTCATTCATCACTTCCAGGGTCATACTGAGTTAATCAAACTACCTTTCTATTGCCTTGATAACAAACTATTTATCCTCTTCAACTCCTAAATATGACATTCTTACCTGTAGAAAATTGTTAATCTAATAGATAAAATAAAGCCTTACTAGTCACTCCCTCATGTTTTTATACTCGTATGATGATCACTCAATCCATTAGTGTTTATACTCAACTTTTCTTGACTTCTACCCTCTAATATTCTCACCACTCATGTCTTTTGCCACTCAAAAATTCCTTAAAGCCTCGATGATAAGTGAGTAATCGATATCTAAGGTGCAAATAACACCTCACAAACAAAGAATCAAGAAACCCCAAAATCGTGGATGAAAACTAACTGCAAATTTGCCAGCCTAATTTTAAACAGTCATAACTTTTGCTTTGATAGTCAGAATGACTATTATTATACCTTTTCAAAAAGCTTTTAATGACGTAGTCTAGTACCCCTCGGATGTCTTATGGTTGACAATTTCCAGGCTCCTTTTTATTGGTTGTCTCAGGTATTCTCCTCCTTCAGCTATGGCTTCTTCACCATTTTTTCCTTGTGTCTTTTTCTTTACTTCAGCTTCTTTATCATTGAGCTATATACTTGTCCAACAATCCTTGCCTTACTAAGCACTCAATATGATCTTTTAGAATAGTGTAATCCTCCGTGGTGTAACCATAATTCCTATAGAACTCACACTATTTACTACTGTCTGCTCTAAGGGGGATTTGCTACTTTCCTACGTTTGATGGTAGTCAGATTAGCCGAGCATTATATGCCTTCTTAAGTATGGTATACCTCTTAGCAACAAGAGGGGTGTACTTATCATATCGATATTGGGGGAAGTAAAAATTACATCTTACCTCATCTTGGCCCCTCTCCTTTGAGGTAGGCTTGGATTTCCTTCGGCTTCTTTTCTCCTGTCTCCTGCTTTGTATTGAGTCCTCAGCTCTACTATTCTCTATCCGAGCTTTCGCTTTCCTCGTTTCTCAAACTTACTCCATGTTGACATACCCTATATCTCGTTTCTTGAACTCAGCTAGAGACCTTGGGGGTTAATCGCCGGCAAAAAAGACCCACCTATAGGCCTTTTTTGATCGAGTGCAATTCTATAATAGGGTCGAGATATTGTATTTGCATGGCTATGGTATTAAATTGATCCAAGTACTTTCTTAGTGGTTTTGTGGCCTTTGTTGTATGGCGTTCAAAGAGTCCGAGGTTTTCCTATAAATTCAGCTCGAGGAGAATTTGTTCACAAAGGCTTGCGAAAGCCCAACAAAGTTGTGGATTGACCTTTCAAGTAGTAACAAGAACCATAAAAAGGTCACCTTTTCCAAGAAAGTGAAGAATATTTGATAGATGAATAGATCACTTGCTCCATTAACCAGCATCATCAATTTAAACATGGTCACATGGACCTGAGGATCTCCAGTACTGTCTTACGGCTTCAACATCATTGGTAGCTGGAAATTTGCCAAAAGGGCCACTCACATAATAAATTCTAAGAATGGCCCCGATTATATCAGCAGGCCTTAGATGGTCATTGTCTAATAGGTCTCTTCTCTCTCATGAGTATTGTGGGTGTTGTTTTCCACTTCATCTCTAGTAGGGTTGTCATTATTCTGACGATTGCTGGCCTTCTTTTCTCTCTTGCTATTTTCCCAATTCATCGCTGCCATTTGAGCTTACAGCTTCCTATTCTAGTCCTGAAGTTATCGAACCATCCGATGTAGCCCTTAAACAATGGGAGGTTAGGGAATGTTGCTCACCTCATTTCCATTATGCTGAGTATGTTGATTGTTATACTGACTATGTTAGTTGTTACCAACATTCTCAATCATGATAAGATTTTGACTCCTTGTGGTAACTATTCACCTTGTGTATGGATTATCTCTGGCCCCACGGTGGGCACCAATGTTCTAACCTGTTCCCTGAGGTTGTTTGATGTTGTCCTTTACAAGTCCAAGCTCTTTGCATGCTCTTTCGGTAGGTGATCTGCAAGAGACTTCAATGCTCAAATTCAAAACTCTATTCCACCCTAGCACGAGTAAAAGGAATAAGTTACTTACTTTCAGCTTCTCTTGAGCCTCTTCTTGTATCCAAGTTTGAACTCTTCTTCCCCCATTCCTCAATAACTTCTAGTTTTTGGCTCTGATGGAATTCCCTATGCTCAATAACTAACATTAATGAATTAGCTACTTTTGGGTGTTGAATCTATTTGAGCTTATCCGAGGAGAAGTCATTCCAGAAGACCCTTACTGAACTTCTCTTAGTCAAGTTTTACAGTCCAATAAATTTTCAGTCTAACTTATAATTGAGAAAAATGATAAATACATAGACTATATTAAAAATATTGCATAGAATAATTAAAAAAATTCAATATATTTTTATCATATCTAATTATTATTATTATTATTATTACATTTTTTTTAAAAGCATTCTTATAACAAATAATTTTTAGAAAAATATGATAAACTTGCGTAATGCATGGGATTTAACTCTAGTTTGTGGTATTTTTAACTTAAGTTGTAGGGAATATAACGAGCCTTCGTTAAATTAATAATAAATAATCGTAAATTCAATAGTAAAAGAAAGGTTTAGAATTTATATATTTAGTAATATATAAATGGTTCTGTTAGGGTACTTCAATATTAAAAAGTAGAATAATTATGATGGAAATATAAAGTCATTTTATTGATTAGTTTTGGAGTAAAGATGTTTTACTTTATTAATAATAAGACCGATTGATTTTACATAATATTTACAAAAACATAATATATATTATGTAGTACTTAAATAGTAGGAAATTACAAATCCGAAAACCCAAATGGTTTGATATCGTAGTTGGATGCCAGCCCAATTTTTAGTGGCATCTGGGGTGAAACCAAAAGGTAGACGAAACTGCCAGTACCAGGTCAAAAGTGCGGAGTTCACGATGTGCCAAAACTTACAAGCCCCACCATAAAAACCGCACTAAAGTTCTAAACCCTAAACCCTGAAGCTTTCAGTGCAGTAAAGACAAGTGGTTTTAGCAAATGAAGAAACCGCGGGCGGGGAAGAAATATAAACAATACCTTAGCGCGTATTTTGCTTTGGGAGTCGCCGCTAAAGATAAAATATTCAATGGGACATTCGGTAAATCTTATAATATAAGGTTTGATAGGATAATGATTGTTAGTATAAAATTTGATAATAATTTAGTATTATATAGTATTTAATATATTTTTGTATAAGATATTATATTATATATAATATAATTAAAAAAAAGATTATAATAAATATAATTTTTGAATATTAAATTTAAATTTTAAAAATTAATATAATTATTTAAATATTTATTATAATAATTTTAGCTATTTTTTACTATATATAAATATAATTTTATATTAAAAATTATTTATTTATTTTTAATACTTTTTCATAACATAAACAATAAGAGAGATGTAACACCCTCCCAAGAATAATACTATGTTTAAGTTATAGTACTATACTGGGTTGTTACTTTATTACTGAGTGGATCTTGTCCTGACAAAGAACTTCAAATGCCTTCGAAAACTTTTGAAACTATCTGAAGACAACACGGAAAATAGGAGTGAGAATTATATATTCTCAGTAGGATTCTCTAATTATCATACGTAATGTTATCGTTATCATCTCCAGTTTACTTCGGTTTATTATAAAAAAAAATGAACATACTATGTAAACTGTTTAATTTTACAGTTCGAAAAATATGTTATCCGAAGCAAAGTTCATTTTTATCATACACTTGTCGTTTGGGGAGAGCCCATACAAAATCAATCAATTCATTTATACTAATGAGTAATAACTAAAACATAATAAAATACATTACTATCAATATACTGAATACATAAAATCTGCCCATGGTTTTACTTGCCCTTGAATTTAAGCATATACATAAAGTTTATTTCTCTTTCTTTATGTTTCTTTTCATCATAAAATCTTTACGTGCCACATTCCAGAGTATGATTGCCATGTTATACCCTATCAGAGCGTGATTGCCATATCACATTCCTTAGGAATATGGGATCTTCATTTAGTACTTATATTAGCTGGGTCATGCCATGCCTCATGTAAGTTCTGGCCCCTATGCTCACACTAGCTGGGTCGATGCCATGCCTCATGTGAGTGGGGTGTCTGCATATACTTTAATCTTTAGTCTTTAGTCTTTAGCCTTTACTTGGCACACCTAAGCGTTACGTATCGCCGTCCCTAGGGTGCTTTTACTACCCTTGGGTAGCCTGGCCTTGGAGTGAGCTCGTCAGCTTCACCCGTGACCGTCGTCACACCGACTCACCCACAAGTGGACCCACTGCCTCTAGGTTGGAGGGATCTCATTTTGGCCACGTGCCTTTAATTGAAGGGATCTCTTCTGGTCACATGCCTCAAAATTGATGGATCTCATCTGACCACGTGCCTTCAATATAGAGGGATCTCATCTGACCACGTGCCTCCAACATAGAAGGACCCAAGTTTTAGCTGCCTTTACAAAGAGGGACCCAATATGCAACTGTCTCCAGGTGAAGGGACCCATATCTTTATCATTTAACTGTCTTCACAAGGAGGGATCTCAAATAACTGCCTCCAAGTGAAGGGACCCACATTCAATATATTCACTTTTAATATACTTATGTCTTTTCATTCTCATGTATAGTCAAGCATAGACATGCTGAATACACTCGTACATATGCTTTATTTATTTTCATATACCTCACATCATACTTAAACCATTCCTATATATAGAATTTCCACATACCTATTCATAATTGCATAGCTGTTCATATTAAAAACTTCTTGTAATATAAGCACTCATAGCTTCTTAGACTTCTGCCGTAAATCCGGCAGCATAACGGATCAGATCCGTTTTCCCATGAATAGTACCAGCTTTCACAGACAAATCAGCCATAGCAATATAATCAACTTAACGTAGTTATCAATATAAAACTTATAATCCTCAACTCAATCTTTATGTACTCACTAACACTTGTGAAACTATCAATTTGGCCATTCTGCCAATCTTACTCAGCTCTATCCGAATTTTGTATAATCTGCCTCTATCTCTATTCAACTCATTTAGACCTGAATTTTGGATATGTCATAACTCTATGTGTCTACTTTCTAATCTCATTGGTCCCATATCATTTTGATTTATATAACTCAAGATATTCAACTTTTGCCTTAGCCTGTTCAGTCATTAGCCCAAATTACACTCCTGGAAATACAAATTCACTAAAAATCGAAACTAAGCTCAAATCATACGAAATTAGTGCCATATCAAAGCCAACAAGACAACCTTTCATTCGCAATAAGTTTCACTTGATTTGCTTAAGTATACCTCGATTTATAAGTCCTAAAAATCGATCTTCCTGAACTACCCTGTTTTGGCCTGGATTGGACATAGGGCAACTTCCTCGAATCACTGGGAACAATTGGACTATAACAAACCCGAAATTTCAGATTAAGATGTTCCTCTATGTGTAAGTTTTCCAACAAAGTTCGTTTCACTCAATTTGGAGTTGTATAAGGTGAGTTATACTTTCCTCAAGTCATCCTACCCGGATGAAAGTCCTGATTCTTAAGTCAAACTTCAAAAATTCATATCTCTCTCAATACTAATCCAATAACCTTATATGATATATGTATGGAAAGCTCTGAATGTCTACTTTCATCTAAAAATAGTTTCATTTATTTTAACCGGCTATAAGCGGAGCCGTACACTCCGCCGTACGGACTACCGTGGAACTTCTCACTTAAACAGCATCCTAATCCTTCACTTCTCCTAGTTTTCTTCTTCTACTCCTTAGTTTCAACTCAAGATTTCATATTAATCCCATACTAATCCAACCATAATTCATCATATACATCCAATATATCATCAAATATATATAAAAGAGTAATCTTTCATGCATTCTCAGTTTAGATAAATTAAGATTAGAGATTGAATCCTACCTCTTTGGAGTGTGATTTGAGCTAAGTGTTGAAACTTGAAGTGTTAGAACCTTGCTAAACTTGAAGGAGTGATGGAGTTGATTGAGAGAAGGGAAGAAGAAGGCTAGAGCAAAGGGAAAGGGAGACGTAAATCAGACCAAAATGGAGAGGAGAGTCTGATTTATATACATGAGAGTTGTGGTATTAATTGGTTGGAATTTTTGTGGTTGAAGTTCGGCCATATCTCTCACTTTTGTGGCCAAATTGCTCTCCACATCGTCTCACAAACTGCTCTCCATGTCGTCCCAAAAGTGGGATACGTTTCCGTTCTACCTAAAATTGGAACTCGTCCTCATTATGCTTGAAGTCGGAACTCGTGCCATTTTACTTGAGCTTGGAGCTGAAGCCAGATATCGGAACTTGTCCCATCTTGTTTGTGACTTGAGGAAATCTTGTCTGGTTTATTCGAAACTTTGGAGCAAGGTCGGATGTCGGAAGTCATAAGCTTACAATCACCTAATCTCGGAACTCCCCATTTGAACTCGGGAACGACAGCAGAAATGGAAGGCTCTTAAGAATAAGCTCGGATATCGAAACTCGTGTGTGACTTGGAAATCAGCTCAAAGATTCAAACTCATGTTCATTGAGTCCAACTCTAAGGCGGGAACTCGTTACATTAAAATCGAACCTTGGCACTTGTACCATTGTTTTAAAGCATCAACTTCGGTCAAGTCCGAAGTCGGAATGAGGATGCTTAAGGTCGGAACTCGGGAATTCGGAATCTCAATATCAAACTCAAGTACTTAAACCAAATACTTAAACTCGGAAGTCAGTATTTTATATACTCTAAGTCGGAGGTTGGAAAATATGCCCCAATATACTTTAATTTGAATATTGGAACTCGAAAGCTACTCCAGTTAACTCGAAGCTAGAACATTAAGTCGGAAATCGGAAAGGCCATGAAGTCGGAAATTATGCTGAAGTTCGAAGACGAACTCGGAAATCGGGATTTATATATTTTATGTGAAATTTGAAGATGAAGTCGGGAATTTTGCAGACCAACTCAAAAGTCGGATGTAGGACTTCGTGCTCCTCTTATTTGAGACCCGGACAGATATTCGGAGATCGGAAATGTGACTAGATGAGGTCGGAAGCATGATTAAGTCGAAAATCAGGAATTCTAGGTAGGAGGTCGGAAATCAGGACGTTACAAGAGATAAAGAAAGAGAGAAATAGAGAGGAAGTTTTTATATATCAAAATTCAAGTAAGCCTAATATCATATTTTTATATTTGATTATATTTTTATTATATATAATTAAATTTATATTAAATATTATTTATATATTTTATTAATAAATTTTTATTCTTATATTTTTATATTAGTTTGAATAGTTATTTTATAATTATTATTTTTTAAACATATTTATTTATTATTAAATTTTTGTTAAATAATATTATTTTTTGTTTATATGGTTTTTATTTTTTATTATTTATTTAATAATTATTTTTTTAATAAAATATATTAAAAAATAAAAAAATGAAAGAGCCCTTTTACATCGAAAGCTAATCAGGCCTAATACGACTTCCCTAGGCTGAATTAAGTTATCCATTATTCTGACGTATAAGGGAGGTTTGATGAATAAGTTTATACAATACATTGACTACACCAAATAACGGATAAGGTCATAACGTATAGTATTACCTAACCCTATCATGCTTAATACGACGTGCCAAACACACGCCGGAAGTCCTTTGGATTTTGGGATTCAAAAAGAGGAATTTGTGTTATACCTTTCCTATGATTTGCTGCGATGTTAGGTCGAAATTTCTTGCATTGTGAACTTTATTGCATGAATTTGAAAATTACACTTTATGAAAGAGGCTTTTATAATAAGCACGCATAAACGACAATAACGCACCGCACATGGCTGGAAAGAACCAATGCTCTAAAGTTGCAAGGATAAATGTTTGTTTATTTATTTGCGAATAAACATCCAAATAAGTTTTTGACAATATTCTTAGTAGATATGAGTAAATATCTAAATTAATCATTGACAATATTTTCAATAAACACATTAATTTTTGACAAAATATAATTGATTCTTTGGTCCCTAACAATCACAAAAATTAGATAATTTGGTCCCTGATTCGCTTGAAATCGATAAAGATTCAAATATAAGCATAAAATCATGATTCAAAATTTTCCAACTCTATTTCATGCAGCACTTTCTAAATGTGCAATTTAACTTGAAAAGCCCCACAAAAGCACCATTTTAATCTATCATACTTAATCCTAACCTTTCAAAAATGATGTGTTTGCAGGATTTTTTAAAGTTATGCAAATATGTGCATTTGGAGGATATCACATGGAATGGAGTTAGGGAAGTCTTAGTCATTATTTTACCTTTATACTAAACTCTTTACCAGTTACAAATAAGTTAAGGACCACCGGTATCCAGTTGTTTTAATTGTCAAGGACCAAAGTGTCAAATTTTTGCAATTATTAGGGATCATAAGACCAATTTTTTTTTTTTTTTTGTTAAAGACTAATGTATCCATCAAAGATATTGTTAGGGACTAATTTGGAGGTTTACTATTTTTTTAAAGTAATGATATAATCTCCTAAAAGTCTTCTTAAATATTCTCCTAAATATTAAATGAAATAAAAAATAGATAAAATCAATATTTTGGAATCTTAAAAAGTAATCAATTCTTCCTTCATTTTATAATTAGGAAAATGTTTAGAGGTATGTTTGATTTAACTTTTGAAAGAAAGTTTTTTAAAAGAATTACTTTTGAATGAATTAATTTTTATAAGAATAATTTTTGTTTGATTTGAATATGTCAAAAGTAAGTTTAAAAGAATGATTTTTGTTTGGATAGGGTAAACTAAAATTACTTTTGGTTGTTGCTATGAGAGTAATAGTAAGATTTCTTCTCAAAAAGCTTTTTTTCTAGAATAAAAAGTAACTTTAATAATACTTCTCTTAAAAGATTTTTTAGAGTTCTAAAAGTGAGTTTGAAAAAAAGTCTTTATAAATCTAAACATATTAATTACTGTGTATTTTTTTTCTCATGCCAATAAAAGACCTTCTAGCCCTCCCAAAAGTATATCCAAAGGGACCAAATGGTTTATTCAAAGGATAAATCATTTCTTTTTCTTTTTCTTTTTTTCATGTCACAAGGACAAATGTGCTTCCTTCTTATTAATATCTAAAACTAGCTCCACATTCATCGTTTTGTTACCTAGTCTCTAGCTCGTGTCTTAAGTTCTATTGTTTAATTGAATGGAAAATAAATAAAGAAAAGAATAAGGTGATTTCTCTACTTAAATGAAGGAATTTAGAACCCTTCTTACATAGTCTAACAGGATAATAGGATTTATCAATCCCAAAAAAACAAAAGAATAACCTAATAGGATTTAACCATGTGTTAAACTTTTGTCTATCTAAGTATTTGGTTATTATTACTTATAAATTTATATTTAAACTCAATATGTTTTTCGGCAAAAACCCCCCAATTAACTCACTTTCAAAAAAAGAGCTGGACAAATTGGTTCCTCAAAAAAAAAAAAAATAATGACAGTCCCTCACCATTCAAAATGTAAAACAAGTTATCTCTTCTTAATACTTCGAAGGATTTATAAGGCAAATTGATCCCCAACAATTTATTAAAAAAGTTCAAATTGGTCCTAATAAAAATATAAATAAAGCAAACAAGTCCATCAAAATACTAAGAAGTTACTGACTTATCCTGCATTTTTAATTGCGAGGGACCACAATATATATATATATATATATATATATATATATATATATATATATTGTTTTTAACAAATTTGCTCTAGGGTCTATTCACAAAATTTAAAACTTCCTATTCCTAAACATTCAATCAACTTGTCTACCTATCCTAACTTCTAAACAGCCAAAGAAACTTTTATCCCGAAATCAGGAATAACTTAAAAAAAAAATCCCTGAATATTACAATATGACATAATAGATTGTCAAAACAAATCCTAGCATGGAGATCAAAATTTGAGAGGATATCATACCACAAGTCGTATGATTTAAGTATTTTGCGCTATCATTCAATTTTTTTTTTTTTAAAAAAGAGATATAAATATAGGATTTAAGTTGGGTGGAAGAAATGGAAAAGTTCTTTGGCTATGTGACAAAAAAGCACTCAATTTGAAGGAAAAAATTTTATCGCATAACTATAAGACTAGCGATGTGTGGGACTGAATGTTGGGAGATAAAAGGCTTACAATTAAGATTAATGTTATAAAGATGAAAATATTGCATTGGATGAGTGGATACATTAAACAAAATAGAATTATGAATAAATACACTAGAAAGTTGATGTAGCACTTATTGTAGAAAATATAGTAGAATCTCTCTTTAGATGATTTAGGCATATATGGAGAAAGTCTACGGAAACTCCATTAAAAAGTAGTTAGAGACTAAACAAAACTACACAGATGGCATTGAAGAATTTAGATTTCAAGCCATTGACATGATTTATGATAATACTATGGTATTATCTAATTCATGTAGCTGAATGCACCTAATAGGACAAACTTGTTTATTGTTATTCCATCCCAACAAGAGGCACTATTTTGTTTCAAAAAATTATTTAATTATCTTACATTTTTTATGTCATATCTTTGGTTAAAAAAATTCTTAACATTAGTGCTCAGAGAAAGAGGACTCAATCTTCATGTATGAATCACTTTTTCTCTTCTATTTCAAATTTTGCATTTTACATTTTACATTTCATTCTAGTTTGACATTCTTTGCAACTTTTCTACCTCCTAGCTATTGATCACTAGAAAAATGCCCATAGCAAATGGGGGTTTAACATTTATGTAAGAGTGTGTTCATTTGATGCTAGTCAACTGCAAATAAGGTCTTCCATTTTTCAATTAATACTTGTGGGCATTCCTGCATGACTGTCCTTTGCAATTAAGAAGCTTCTATTCCCATTATGCAACTAGAGGAGATAATCATTCTAGTCGCCCACACTCCTCCCTGATGATATCAGGTATTGTTGTGATTTAAACATCTAATGTCCTAATTTTACTGTCAAAGCACTTCGATGCTAAAGCAAGAGGTGCATTCATTAAGATTTAATACAAGTTAGTTCTTTATTTATCATCTCTTTAGTGGAAATGAATCAAATGATTTATCGCATAGATATTGGGTGGGGAAATTGAACAAGCATTCATAAATTATGTGCAAAGAACAAGGATGTTATTGTGCCAAACCTAGCTGTACAAGTTTATCAAGTGTGACACAAAAATGTTATTGACAATTGACATAGTAGCATCAAATGACTATAGCATGAGCAAACTGGCAACTGGCTGCAATTTATCACACCTAATAATACACATGGGACCCTTCCTCAGCTCTACCTTACATTACAACTAACTCAGCATTTTTTTGCTTCCTTATCACAATTGCAAGCCTCTTACATATTTGCTGTGCAAAAACCTCGAAAGATCTAGCTTCCATTTTTGGCCAAGACTTGGATTTGCAATGTTCTTGTTCTTTCCTCCCAGTGCCAACACTGTAGCCCCAACTTCACAAAGAAGCAATTCGGTGAAGCCAAGTGAAAGATGCACTATCGTCAGTGTGTGACAGCATGTTAGTAAAAAACAGAACTCAGGAACTAAACTGGTTTCATCAATTTCTTTCACTTGAAGAATATATATTTATACACAAAAGAGGCTTTAAGGCTTGCTAATAATCAATACAAACTGTGATAATAGACTTCCCCAAAATAAGAACTAACACGCCTTTACTAGCGGGCCACATCAGTTATTATAATAGCAATCAGTTACTTCAACTAACAATGTATAGCTTTTTCTTAAATTTCAACTAAGCTCACACCTCTTATTAAAATATCTAAATCAGAATATATTTATAGCAAATAGGTCGACACTCGAACACAGTAGCAAGGGTTAAAAAGTTTTATTAAGAAGATTCTTGACATGGAAAGAAAAGTTAGCTGTCTTTTAACTTTCTACAATTGATTACTGATATGCCATAGTATACAGCAATGCTATATGATTGATATTTAAATGGTGAAATGGTTAAGAATGTTATGACTGTTGCTTTGATATATTTTTGCATTGGTACATTATTCTATTCTACACTGGGAGATTATCATTACATGCCATGTTAGATATAAATAAGAGAAGGATTGCTACAGAGATTTTTTTTTTTTCCTCCCTCTCATTGTGAGGTTAATGGCTACCCGAATCATTTGAGTTATTCTACCATGCACGAAAGTCATCACAACAATTATAAATAGGACCTCTTTTGACCACTCTTAGGTTATGCTCCAGATATAAATTTCCCTAGGCGTGTTATAAAGTTGATAATGAGACCTCCTTTGACAAAATAAAAAGAATATTCCAGTTAGAGGTCAGTTCGTGAACTTAATTGTGAAGGCACAGGAATTAATTGAAGAATGCCTGATTGTAATAGAATAATGATAAGTACTTTGGCGGTCATGCCATATACTTGTCAATGCACTGAAAATGCATCTATGTGAGAAGCACATTATTATAGCATTAGAATCCTCAATAGGAATTTGACAGCATGGCTCGTATAATTCATACTTTAAGTTGCAAATCTTGTATTGCGCTCGTTTGCTTTAGCGAGCATGTTTATTTAATTTTTCAATTTTCCTTGTAGGCATAAATCATGGTCAGTGCATTTTACTTACTGAAATTTATATGATTAATCATTATTTGTTTAGATTTATAGGATTAGTACAACACTATTCTTATATATTTGAAACTTAATCCATTTAATTATAGTTCAAATTGATTGTATATCCTTATTTAGGGAATAAAGCAGAACTATAAACCCAAAATAAAAGTAACCAAATGGGTACAAGGAGGACACTCACCTCTGCTGGGCTGATCATCATTGCAATCTCTTCTTTTGAAATGCACTGCTGAATGAATCAGTGAACAACGGAACTAAGCAAAAAGGATTCGATTTCTTCTCATCTTGTTGAAAGCTTAAGTCTGTACTTCATTACTCTGACCTATTTCCAGATTCTAAAGAGAGTATTGGACTGCCCATCCCCTAGATCATCATGGATTTGAATGCTGCTGTTTCCTTCAGGTGTCATTGTGCGCCTCAATCCTTCTATGTCTTGCTTATATACCCAACGAAACCCTACGTTCTTTATCTCTATGCACAAACCTTGGGGTTGGTGATCCGTTATGACTCTCAATATAGTCCCATCAAAATCATGAGTTTCTAGGGTAATGTAATTAATGATATCAGTGAACGATTCACAAGAACAATAGACTAGCCAGAGGTGATCTGATTTCGGTGTCACTAGATCTTTCTGTATACGTATAGGACTTTCGACTAAAACCCCGTAGTTTTTGTGGCGGTGGTGGAAGTAGCAAATCATCTTGCATGATATATTATTCAAATTAGGTGGATCAATATGTACGACAAATACTACGGAGACAGCTATCCCGATCCAATCTTTGTCGTATATAATGGAAGATGGTTCTATGCCTATATTATTACCCACAGTCTGATTGTTGAACCACTTTGGTATTTGACTCCCAGGAATAACAATATCAATCCAGGAAAGGTTGGCACAGGAATCCTGTTGTGCCTGCTACAAGAAAAGCAGTTATGTCTTAGTTCCTACACACACAGGTTGAAAGAGAGATAGACTGGGTAAAGAGAGAAGAACTACGCACCTGAAGGACTTGTATCATCCAAGAAAAAGCCACCCTACTACACTGCTCCATCTCACACAATTTCGGGCAATTAAAAATAAGTAATCGTACTACAAATCTTCTGTCTTGTGGCAAGACGGTACTTGTTGGGAGCTCAGGCAAATATTTTAGCTCCTTGCAATGCTCCAAGTTTAACTCTATCAGCTTGGAAAGATGCTTCATGCTACAAGGTAGTGTAACAAATTGGTTTCCCCCTATGTTTAGTCTTTCTAAATGAGTTAGCCATCCAACACCGTCAGGGACTTGATGTAGGTTGCAGAAACTTAGGTCAAGTTCTCGCAAACAAGGGAAATTAACCAAAGAAGAGGTCAATATAATATTTGAATGCCTATTTGTTCCAAAACAGGAGAGCCGAAAAGGCAACATATTTTTGGTGATGGAGGAAGTTGATTGGCATTGCATAGTAGCTTCACTGATATCAAGCTTCTTTAAATGCTCTACATGCCTTGGCTTTTCTATCAGCTGTTTATTAAATAAATGTGAACACCCAGAAAGACTTAGAATTGAAAGAGAATTTAGACCAAGTATGTTGTTTGGGACACTGATTAGATTTTTGCAATTTTTCAAGCTCAAGTAATAAAGGTTGCCTAGAAGACCAATTGATGGACATATCTTCGCTAGCTTTGTACATCCTTCAAGCTCTAGCTTCTCAAGGTTCGAGATCCCTCTAAAATCTGGCAACTTGATAAGATTTTTTGAGTGACAGAGATTCAAAACCCTCAAATGATGGAGAGCCTGTGAAGGGTCAAGAAGAACACATAGAATTAGTCACCATAGTTTAAAATTCTTCCATTAGTTTAATTAACCAATAGATAAAACAAAAAAACACATGAGATATAATTTTTTATCATAAACATTATTTCTTATAGAATATAAAAAAAATACACATTTACTATACTTTTATGCCTTCCCACAGTTGTTTGATGCTGCTATGCGGCATGATTAATGAACCAAGTTTATTCGGTTGAAAGCTTGATGGCAAACACTTGAAGGGATATGCTTCCCACTCAAGATATCGTAATTTACTAGAAAGACAACGAAGGCTTCCTGAAAAACTCACTGCTTTGAGTATGAGCAATCTAAGACTACTCATTTTTGATAACCCTTCAACCTTCAAAGTTGTGCCTTCTCTAAAAGATGATGGATGATCCACAACAACAGCTACAGGGTTTTCTATTTCCTAAAACATTGCAAATAAGAAAGAAAAGCATAAATGACTTAAATCAAACATGGATTTTAGAAATGCAAGTAATATAATTTTATTTTATAAAGGGCTGTTTTACCATATTTTCCAACAAAATATTGTAAAGATCTTCATAGAGCCACAGCCTACTCCATTTCCTTGGTTCTGTGGGTGAATTTTCTCGAACAATTTTTCTTCCTAGCTCTTGCAATAAATCATGCATTCGAATCTCTTCACTCAAAATGGTTATAAATGACTTATCAATGAGAACTCCTAGTCCAATATTAGAATGAAATCCACAATCATCTAAAATATTGGCCACATAGTCTATATCGTGGTGGTTAAAGAAGCAAGCAATATCTAAAAATATTTCCTTTTCTATTTCCTTCAATCCATCATAACTAATTCGTAGTACATTCATTATATCATCATCTGGATTTTCTCTCATTCTAGCTAAGGCACTTGTCCACCCAGAAATATCTCGACCAAACAAAAATGAGCCCAATACTTTAATTGCTAATGGAAGGCCATTGGCATACTGCAATGCATCCTTTGTCAAACCTTCATAACCTCCCAAAATATAATCACATTTGAAAGCTTTCTTGCAAAATAATTGAAGAGCTTCTCCCTCATTCAATAGTTTAACATTGTAAATAACATCTATTCCATACTCCTTCAAGATATGTTTATCTCTAGAAATTATGATGATTCTACTCCCTGCACCTAGGCATTCACGATACACAGCCAATTTTTCTAGTTGTTCAACTTGATCAACATTATCAAGAACTATAAGTGCCGTTACATGGCATAGCCTAGTTCTCACCAAATAGGTTCCTTCAAAAAGACTGCATATCTCTAGATTTTTATCATTCAGAGCTTGATGAAGAACTTGTTTTTGTACACCTGCTGGACCAGAAGCTTGATAAATTTTACTGACATCATCAATAAAACAACATGCCTCATATTGATGTGAGATTCTACTATACAAAACAGTAGCAAGAGTTGTCTTTCCTATTCCTCCCAATCCACAAATTCCTAGAACTCGAACATCATCAGCACCCAAAAGTAAAAGCTTTTCTAATTCCTTGATAGGAGACTGCCACCCAACAAGATCATTATGAAGACTAGAAAATTTGTGACCCAATATATGTATTATCACTTCAACAATATTCTCAATCTCAGCAATTTGTGGCCTGAAAATTTGTAGGAAAATAAGATCATCACCTAATAAAACCAATAATAACAATATTAAAAATGGTATTAAAACAATACATATAGAGGACTAAAACAAAGTAAAGATTATTATTATTATTATTATTATTATTATTTTGCTTTTTAGAAACTCCTTTTAGCCTTTCATCGAGCATGTAAATTTTGACACAAATTGAGTGTTAAATCTTTAATAGATTATGCAACACTCTCCCGATTCCAGTTTGAAAAGGGAAAGTAAATTTAAAAACACAAAATCACTAAAAAATAATAATAATAAAAGTACATACGTGATATAACTGAGTGCGTCCATAATAAATTAAGACTTCTTTTTTCATGAAAACCTTAAATTTGCTTAATTTAGTTGTTGCACAAAAATAAACCATCAAAGTTTAGAAAGATTTACTTATCCCGTAGATCCCAGCCATTGCGACCGGCCACTTCTGTCAGTGCTTCCCTCCATCTTTGCACTTGCACCCTCATCTCCAAGTCTTCTTTAAATCTTTCTTCATGTTCAGCAAAGGCTATCTTATAATCCCCACTTTGCTTTCGCACCTCAGAGGGGTCAACATCATAGAAAATGGGAAGAATGCGTTTTCCCGATACTTGGACGCAATCCACCATCTTTGCCAGTTCTTGTAGGCACCAAGTGGAGGAAGCATAGTTCTTTGAGAAGACAACAATGAAAACCCGTGATCCTTCAATTGCGTGTATGAGCTCAAGTGCTATGGATTCTCCTTTCTTCATTCTTTTGTCATCCCTGAAGGCAAGGATGCTTTTTCTCTGCAAAGCAGCAAAGAGATGATCAGTGAAACCGTTACGAGTGTCCTTACCTCTGAAGCTGACAAACACGTCATATGCTCGTATCATGTGAGATGAAGAGCTGATTTGGTTGCTGTTGGAAGCCATTGCAAAAGCCGAAGCGCGGTTGTTGAAGATGCTGTATAACTAGTTTAGGGTATGTGTGTTAACCGAAAAACAATATAATGGATGTACATATAGAAACGACAAGCGCGTGGAAATGAGGATACTGCCGGTAGGATGCATTTAAGGAAGACCCTGTATGGGAAGGATCATCAATGGTCTACGCCATAGGAACCGTAGATCATGTAATACAAGAAATTAAGGGATGAGATTCTTTACCTGAAACTTGTGGTAAGGCAAGGCATAAAAATACAATATTTGAAAAACGAGCCACAAGCTACAACTATTTTCTTCGAGCTCCATCCCTAGCGACATTTCCATCCATTTAGGTGCGAAAAGTGAAAGGCCAATGCTCAAGGCTTCTGCATCTCGGTGATTTGGCTCTTTCTCTTGGCAGGTTTAAGTTCGTCGGAGAGTTCGATTTTCCTTAGCTTCCGTTTTATTATATTGACATAATGAAATGGATTCCCAGTTTTGTGTTCGTTGGTTCCAGATTGAAAAATAAAAGTTGTTTTGATTAAATAAAGTTGTTTGGGTAAAAAAGGACCAAATGGATTTTAAGTAAATATTATAATTTTAAATTAAAAATAGTTTATAATTATGAGTAATTTTTTTTATTATAAGCAAAATGCACTATTTTAAAATTATTTACACTATTTGAAAATTGATTTGTATATAATCGATTATAAAAAAATAATTATATTTATAATTGACTATTGTAATAATTTTAATATCACAAAATTTTTAAGTCTAAGTACTATTTATTTACTTCTATAAATCCTCAAGAATTTGGAATATTAATTAATGAGGTAGAGATTAGACACAGCAAAGAAAGTTATTATAATTAGTTCAAAATAAACTTGCTGATCATTACCGATTGTTGACTTCTATGAAGCAGAACAAATATTACTACTCGTGAGCGTATAATGTCAATAGTTTCATTACAAGTTTACGTTTTCAACATAGTTGTTGATTAATGATAATGAAGCAGGCAATGGATAATAGAGTATGTTTTGAGTCAAATAATAATAAAGCGATATTAAGCATCCATCCTCATAAATAGAGATGTTAAGTCTATCAAATTCTAAATGTGACACTGACTAAATAAAACTAATAATGATCTTCTCCAGTTTTGATAAAGAGAATTCAGATCCATGACCTTACTATCAAATACTTGTTGAATCAAGCATTTTTTATTAGACTAAAAGTTATAACACATGGTAAGGGTATACTTTTATTTTTTTAAAATTTTTTAGAATCACATATAAGATAATGTATTGTTCCTATAATTGGTGCTATGAGTTAAGATATTAAATCCATCAAATTTTAAAGGTAACACTAACCAAATGAAGCCAACAATGGATAATAGCCTTTAGCTATTCTTGGATTTTGAAATCATAAGATTATAAGTAAATAGTTTATAATTATGAGCAATTTTTTAAAACTTTTGATATAAATAAAATATACTATTTTAAAATTATTTTTTAAGTTAATAAATCTAAATATAAATTAATTTTTATATAATTAATTATAAAAAACTTATTCTTATAATTGATTATTAAAATAATTTTAACCTCACAAAATTTTCAACTCCGAGTACTATTTATTTACTTATGTAAATCCTTAAGAATTTGGAGTATTAATAAGGTAAAGGTAAGAGATTTGTTGAATCAAGTGCTTATTATTATAGTAACTTTATTTCCTTAAAATTTTTCACAATCACATTGAAAATAAGGTGTTGTTCTTACTATTGGCACCATAAGTTAAAATATTTAACCCATCAAATCCTAAAGATGACACTAGCTAAATAAAACTAACAATGTATAATAAAGTGTCCTTTTAGCTCTTCTTGGATATTGGAACTGTAAGAAAAGCTAATGCCTAAGCTTATGTGGCCAATTAGATGGAGGGAAGTAGCACTAAATAGGGGTGATCACCAGGTTGGGTCAACCCACTAACTCATAGGTTTCAACCCAATCCAACTCACAAGATACGAGTTGGGTTTGATTCATGGGTTGAGTCGGGTTGAAAAATCTATAACCCATGAGAAATGGGTTGGGTCGTGAATTTGAAAATTTTTGATCTACACAACCTAACCTAACCCAACTCAACCCAAATCACCTATAAGAAGTTGATGGAGCATATGATATATTATTGTGATGAAAATCCAATGAATCATGTAGATACTACTGCATATTTTGAAAAGATTGAAAATGAAGCTAATAATTATATCAATCCATATAACATATATATGATGACACTGGCTTCAATTATTTCATGTAGTTTATTATATTTTTAGGGCTTATATATATTTTCATGAAGACTACTAGGACTTAAATATGCATTTTTGAAAACTTTAATGTTTTTTTAAATTTAGGTGGCTTTTATCATGTACCTCACAAAGTAAGGTGCATGACGCACCTTATGCATAAAATCAAGTGCACGATGCTCCTCTTCCCATTTTCTCCTCCCTATCCTTCATTTTCGATTTTCTTTCACCCAGCCAAGCACTGCCACCCAGTCCAACCTTCTGGCAGCGCTCCACCAGTCTGCTTTAGCTGTCGCGTCAAGCCATCGTGTCATGCCACCGTATTGCAGCCCAACTCTAGCCTTCTCATCTTGCTATTGTTGATGTCGGGCTTGGTGAAGGATGGCGATTGGTGACCATCGATGCGCACAATGACAACCTGCACCACTTGCAATGCACCACCGGAATCCTTCACCAGAAGCCAACCCTCACCAGGTCCGTAACGCCACGTCCAAGGGGAGAACGCATATGGACACAGCCCCTTTCCATCTTCTCACAATAACACAAATCTGCAGCTAAAAACTCCTCATTCCTCCTCTACAGCGGCGCTCGAACAATGGACAATGGCAACATTCGAGGACTAGGTGCCGTTACAGCGAGAATGGCAATGGTAGTGCGGGGAGCTGCCATCTGCCCTTTCTTGGTCATCTTCCATGGTGAAAACAGCCGCTTAGAGTTGCTTTATCTGCAATGAGAAAAGGGGAGCCACCAACAGTGAAGGGGGAGTAATGGCCCATGGGGGTGGATCGAGGGAGGCAGAGGAAGGAGATAAACAAGATGTTGTTTAGCCACATTCACAAGTTCGTTTAACCACATTCACAATTTTTTTAAGGTGCATTTTTTAGTTTGTTTAGCCACATCCTTAAATCATTTGGCCAGATTTACTGAATGCAGCTAAAAGAGAAGTCCACCTACACAAGCAGGTGCATAATGCTCCCTACTTTGTGAGGTGCATTTAAGCCAAAACCTTAAATTTATTCATATTGAGATTATTTGTTTGTTAAAAGATTTGATATTTATGTTATATTTTATGTTATATATATTTAGATTTATTATATTTGAATATATGTTTTAATATATTTGATCGGTAAATTTTTTTTTCAAATATATATTGAACCGATGGATTTGACCCATGAGTAGGTTGGGTTAGGATAGATTTAAAGTAAAATTTTGGTCAATTCAACCCAACCTAATCCACTATTTGCTTGAGCGAGTTGGGTCGAAAAAGTCCTCGTCCAACCTTCACTGAATGTTAGGCACAACATGGTATGAACCCTATATAAAAATGCCACATCTGTAAGAGATTTGGAATCATATGGCCTGATCATTGTTATTGAGCCATTGAATATTACGGCCTTGGATGCTTCAAGGTTGGCAATCTCAATGTTTCTTCCAGGGTAGTGCTAGCAACATTAACAAAGCTACCTCCATCAATTATCACATTACAAGTCTTGTCTTGAATAAGACACCTAGTGTGAGAGATGTTCTCATGTTATATCCCATCTCCATCCTCCTCTTTAACCTATGTGTTGAGTGCTCTCCAAGTAATCAAGAATGTTACTTCCCTTTGGATACTCTACATCACTTGCATCTTTTAAATCTGGCATGGACTTATAATCTGATATTCCCTCTATCTCTAACTCAATCTCTTCATTGTCTCGCATAATCATCACCCTCTTATTTGGACAATGAGAGGCAATGTGGCCTATTCCCAAGCACTTAAAGCACTTGATGTCTCTATTCCATTGTGGCTTAAATGAGTTTGAACCTTTGTCGTGGGTAAGCTACTTTTGTCTCAGCTCCTCTACTTTTTGCATAGGAGGCACTTTGTCTTCCCTTCTTCCTGAATTTGGCCTCCATGAAGAACTTTCATGTCTAGTACTATCCTTCATTCCCAACTGCTTCTCAACCTTCATAACCAAGTGTACCAAGTCCTTTAACTCAACATAGTGTTGTAACTCCACAACATCTCAAATATCACGATTCAACCTAGCTAAAAATCTTACCATAATGGCTTCTCTATCCTCCTCAATGTTGGCCCTAATCGTGGCCATCTCCATCTCCTTGTGATAGTCTTCAAAACTTCTAAAATCTGGTGCCAGGTTTTGTAAATGTTGGTACAACTCCGTATAGTAATGGCTAGGGATGAAGCGCCTCTTTATAACTCTTCTCATCTTGTTCCATGTATCAATAGGTCTCTCCCTATTCTTCCTCCTGCTCAAAGTAATCTAATCCCATCAAACAATAGCATAATTAGTAAATTCAATAGCAGCCAATTTTACCTTCTTCTCCTCTGAGTAATTATGACAATAAAAAATTACTTCCACTTTTCTCTCCCACTCCAAGTAGGTATCTAGATCATTCTTCCTTTGGAACAATGGAATCACTATCTTTATGCTACTCAAATTATTGTCCTGCCTATTTGGGGACCCCTGCTCTCTTTTATGTCCACTTCTTCTCCGATTATGCTAGTTCTCTTCATATTTAGTGTACGTTCACCCTCATCTTCTGAAGGACTCTAAGTTCACCTGTGAGGCTGTCTTCTATGAGTTTCTGATGTCTCATTCCTTGGTAAGTGCTCATTCATTGCCTCCGAGGTCATACTAAGGTGTTCAAATTGCCTTCGTATTGCTGTGATAGCAGAATGTTCGTCCTCTTCAACTCCTAAATGTGACATTTTTACCTACAAAAAATTGTTAGTCCAATAGAAAAAACAAGGCCTTACCAGTCATTCCCTTATATGTTTACACTCATATGATGATCACTCAATCCACTAGTGTTTACACTTAACTTTTTTTGGCTTTTACCCTCTAATTTTCTCACTACTCTTGTCTTTTACCACTCAAAAATTCATTAAATCCTCAATTATAAGTGAGTAATTGATATCTGAGGTGCAAATAACACCCCACAAACAAAGACTCAAAAAACCCAAACTATGGATAAAAACTAACTTCATATTTGCTAGCTCAACTTCAAACAACCATAACTTTTGCTTTAGTAGTCAGAATGACTATTATTATGCCTTTCGGGAAGTCTCTAGCGATGTAGTCTATTACCCCTCGGATTTCCTATGGCTGCTGATTTTCGGGCTCCCCTTTATTGCTTGTCTCAGGCATTCTCCTCCTCCGACTGTCGCTTTTTCGCTGTTTTTTCCTTTTGTGACTATCTCTGTTCTGACTTCTTTGTTGCCCAGTTCTATACTTGTCCAACAATCCTCGCCTTACTAAGCATTCAATCTAATCTTTCAGAATAGTGTAGTCCTTCGTGGTATAACCATAATTCTTATAGAACTCACACCATTTGCTGCTATCCACTTCAAGGGGAATTTGCTGCTTTCCTGCATTCGATGGTAGTTAGATTAGCCGAGCATTATATGCTTCCTTGAGTATGGTCTCCCTCTTAGTAGTAAGAGGGGTGTACTCATCATATCGAGATTAGGGGAGGTAAAAATTTCGTCTTCCCTCATCTCGACCCCTCTCCTTTGGGGTAGGCTCAGATTTCTTTAGGCTTCTTTTCTTTTGTCTCCTACTTTGTTTTGAGTCCTCGGCTCTACCATTTTCTATCCGAGCTTTCGCTTTCCTCATTTTTCAAACTTCCTCCATGTTGACGTACCCCATAGCTCATTCCCTGAACTCAACTAAAGACCTTGAGGGTTAATCGCTAGCAAAAAGGACCCACCAGTAAGCCTCTCTTGATGGAGTGTAATTTCATAGCAGGGTCAAGGTCTTGTATCTGTATGGCTACGGTATTAAACTGATCCAAGTACTCCCTCAGTGATTCCTGTGGCCTTTGCTGTATGGCATTTAAAGAGTCCAACATTTTCCTATAAACTCAGCTTAAGGAGAATCTATTCACGAAGGCTTGTCAAAGTTCGGCAAAGTTGTGGATTGACCCTGCAAGTAGTAACAAGAACCATAAAGGCTGCCTTTTCTAAGAAGGTGAGAAATACTTGGTAGATGAAAAGATGACTTGCTCCATTGACCAGCATCATCGATTTGAATATGGTCACATGGACTAAAGGATTGTGAGTTCCGTTTACGGCTTCAACATCATCGGTAGCTGGAAATTCACCAGAAAGGCCACTTAATAAATTCTGAGAATGGCCCTGATTATGTCAATGGGCCTTAGGTCGTGGCTGTTTGATAGGTACTCTTCTCTCCCACAAGTATTGTGGGTGTTGTTTTCCTCTCCATCTCTAGTAGGGTCGTCATTATTCTGACGACTGTTGGCCTTGTTTTTTCTCCTGTTGTTTTCCCAATTCATCATAGCCATTTGAGCTTACAGCTTCCTGTTCTGGTCCTGAAGTTGTCAGACCATCCGATACAGCTTTTCCGTAATGGGAGTTTGGGGAATATTGTTCACCTCGTTTCCATTATGATGATTGCGTTGGTTGTTCTATTGATTGTGCTGGTTATTACCAACATTCTCAACCATGATCACACTCTGAGTCCTTGTGGTAACTATTCACCTTGTGTAGGGATTATCTCTGGCCCCACGATGGACATCAATGTTTTGACCAGTTTTCTAAGGTTGTCTGATGTTGTCCTCTACAAGTCCAAGCTCATTGTGTGCTCTTTCAGTGGGGGATTTATAAGGGACTCCAACTCTCAAAGTCAAAACTTCGTTCCAACCTAGTACAAGTAAAAGGGATTAGTTACTTTTGGCTTCTCTTGAGCCCCTTCTTATATCCAAGTTTGAACTCTTCTTCCCCTACTCCTTAGTAACTTCCAATTTCTTATTCTTATGGAATTCCCTATGCTCGATAACTAATCTTAACAGATTAGCTACTTTTGGATGTTGACTCAATTTGAGCTTATCCAAGGAGAAGTCCTTCTAGAAGGCTCTTGTTGAGCTCCTTTGGGTCAAGCTCTAAGGTCTAATGAATTTGTTCAGTCCATCTTATAACTGAGCAAAATGATAAATACATAGACTATATTAAAACTATTACACAGATTAATTAAAAAATTTCAATATATTTTTATCATATCTAATTTTTTATTATTATTGCATTTTTTTTAAAAGCATTCTTATAACAAATAATTTTTAGAAAAATATAATAAACTTGTGTAATGCATGGGATTTAACTCTAGTTTGTGGTATTTTTAACTTAAGTTGTAGGGAATACAACGAGCCTTCGTTAAATTAATAAAAAATAACCGTAAATTCAATATGAAAAGAAAAGTTTAGAATTTATATACTTAGTAATATATAATGGTTCTGTTAGGGTACTTCAATATTAAAAAGTAGAATAATTATGATGGAAATACAAAGTAATTTTATTGATTAGTTTTGGCGTATTATTTTGTTAATAATAAGACCAATTGATTGTACATAATATTTACAAATATATAATAGGGTGAATTACATTGACCTTTCTTGAGGTTTAGTGTAATTATACTTGGCACCCCTCTATTTATCTATATTACACAGATCTCCCCTATTTCTCTGATTTATAAAGTTTCGAGCTAAAATTATCTTTTAAATAGATAATTCACTTACGAATTTTGAGTTCCAACATCATTCTTTGATAATTTACCTTTCTGTAGACGTAATGATTTTGAAACTCAAAAATTGAAAGCAAAAATCTATTTAAAAGATAATTTTAGCTCGGATGATTGCTTGATCGAAACTTGGAACTTGGTCTTCCGCAAGCAATAAAGGAGATCTGTGTAATATAGCTAAATAGAAGAGTGTCGGATGTAATTACACTAAACCTCAGGAGAGATCAGTGTAATTCACCCAACATAATATATATTATGTAGTACTTAAATAGGTGGAAATTACAAACCCGAAAAGCCAAATGCTTTGATATCGTAGTTGGATGTCAGCGCAATTTTTAGTGGCATATGTGGTCAAACCAAAGGGTAGAAGAAACTGCTAGTACCAGGTCAAAAGTACGGGGTTTAAGGTGGGCCAAAACTTACAGGCCCCACCGTAAAAACCGCACTAAAAATATAAAACTCTGAAGCTTCAATGCAGTAAAGACAAGTGGTTTTAGAAAATGAAGAAACCGTTGGGGGGGAATATAAACCGTATGATGGCGTGTATTTTGGCTTGGGAGTTGTCGCCAACGATAAAATATTCAACGAAAGTCCATTGGATTTTGGGATTCAATGTGTTGCTACACCATTCCGGCTGCGAAGTTAGGTCGAAATTTCTTGCATTATGAACTTTATTGCAGGAATTGAAAATTACACTTTGTTAAGGAGGCTTTTTATAATAAGCACGCCTAAACGACAATAACGCACGCAGACGACTGGAAAGAACCAATGCTCTAAAGTTGCAAGGATAAATGTTTGTTTATTCATTTACGAATAAACATCCAAATAAGTTTTTGATAATATTCTTAATAGATATGAGTAAACATCTAAATTAATCATTGACAATATTTTTAATAAATACATTAATTTTTGATAAAAAAAATAATTGATCTTTTGATCCCTAATAATTACAAAAATTAGATAATTTGGTCCTCGACTAGCTTGAAATTGATACAGAGTCAAATATAAACGTAAAATTATGACTCAAAATTTCCCAACTCTATTCTATGTAGCACCTTCTAAACATGCAATTCACAGAACTCGAAAAGCCCCCAAAAAGCACCATTTTAGTGTAACATACTTAATCTTAACCTTTTAAAAATGAATTGTTTGTAGGATTTTTTAAAGTTATGCAAATTTGTGCATTTAGAGGGTATCACATGAGATGGAGTTAGGAAAGCCTTAGTCATTATTTTACCTTCATATCAAATTCTTTACCGATTGCAAATAAGTTAGGGATCACTGGTGTCCCGTTGTTTTAATTGTCAAGGACCAAAATGTCAAATTTTTGCAATTGTTAGGGACTATAAAACCAATTATTTTTTTATTAAAGACTAATGTATCCATCAAAGATAGTGTCAGGGACTAATTTAGGGGTTTACTACTTTTTTAAAAGTAATGATATAACCTCCTAAAAATCTCCTTAAACATCCTCCTAAATATTAAATGAAACAAAAAATAGATAAAATCAATATCTTGGACTCTTAACAACAATCAATTCTTCCTACATTTTATAATTAGGAAAATGTTTAGGGGTATGTTTAGTTTAACTTTTGGGAGAATTAGTTTTGAAAGAAGGTCTTTTAAAAGAATTAATTTTAGATGAATTATTTTTACAAGAATAATTTTTGTTTAGTTTGAATATATCAAAAATAAGTTTAAGAGAATAATTTTTGTTTGGATAGGATAAAGTAAAATTACTTTTGGTTGTTGATGTGAGAGTAATAGTAAAATTTCTTGTCAAAAAGCTTTTTTCTAGAATAAAAAGTAATTTTAACGATATTTATCTCAAAAGGCTTTCTAGAGTTCCAAAAGTGAATTTTAAAAAAGTCTTTATACACCCAAATATATTAATTATTGTGCATTTTTTTCTCATGCCAATAAAAGATCTTCCGACCCCCCCAAAAGTATATCCAAACGGACCAAATGATTTATTAGAAGGATAAATCATTTCTTCTTTTTTTTTTTTTTTTCATGTCACAAGGACAAATGTGCTTCCTTCTTATTAATATCTAAAACTAGCTCCACATCTTACCTAGTCTCTAGCTCATGTCTTAAGTTCTGCTGTTTGATTAAATGGAAAATGAATGAAGAAAAGAATAAGGTGATTTCTCTACTTAAATGATGGCATTTAGAACCCTTCTTACGTTGTCTAACAGGATAATAGGATTTATCAACCCAAAAAAACAAAAGAATAACCTAATAGAATTTAACCATGTGTTAAACTTTTGTCTATCTAAGTATTGGGTTGTAATTTATATTTAAACTCAATATGTTTTTTAGCAAAAATGCCCCAATTAACTCAATTTCAAAAATAGTGTTAGACAAATTGGTTCCTCAAGAAAAAAAAAATCGCAGTCCCTCACCATTAAAAATGTAAAACAAATTATTTCTTCTTAATATTTCGAAGGATTTATAAGGCAAATTGATCCCCAACAATTTATAAAAAAGCTCAAATTGGTGCTAAACAAAATATAAATAGAACAAACAAGTCCATCAAAATACTAAGAAGCGACTAACTTATCCTACATTTTTAATTATGAGGGACCACAAAATATATATCTTTTTTTTCTTAGAGACAATTTTGTCCAGCGCTATTTTTTACAATGACCAAATTGGACATTTTTTCAAATTTATATTTATATTTATATTCATATTTTTGTGTTTAACAAATTTGCTCTAGGGTCTATTCACAAAATTTGTCGATCGGAGAGGACAGAGGTGAAACAACGCCACCGTGAGGCTGAAAATGTGAACCGCCGGAGAGAGAAATGAAACACAAATCAGATCGACGAACAAGAACCACTGTAGCAAGATCGCCATTGCAAGAAAGCTCCAGAGTAAGAGAAGAAAAAACTAGATCTGAAGGTGAAATCAAAGAATCTCGCAAGAGAGAGAAAAAAAATAAAGAAGGAAAAAGGCATTTCTTGTAGAAAGAATGTGAAAAAGTAGAAGAAAAGAGAGTTCTAAGAACTCAGAGTAGTGGAAGAAAAGAATTCAAGGTGGGTGCCATGGCTCTGATACCATGTTGACAAACATGGTAGAGAAGAGAAAAGAGAGAATTGAAAGTGAAATCTAAAATTATATATTGATAAGATGAAAAAGATTGATACAATAGAACCACAATATGACTTATATAGTGAGAGAAAATGTAACTAACTACCATAAACTTCTAATGAATTCTAATTATAAACTAACAAATTCTATATACTTTAACAAATACACCATATCATTATAATTTTCCTTCACCAAGATTCTCAAATAAGTATCTATAAAGGCAGAAAACTAGACTCAACTAATGATTCTAAACCATTTAGCATTCTTTTACAGTACTTACAAACCCAAAATACAATATTTTCAATGACGTTCAGCTCTAGAAAGATGACTTTGTTACATATTTTGATTTTGATGTTGGACGTTGGATTATGGTACTCGAGGGTGGACTTGGGAACAGAGGAGTCATCTCAAATAACAGCTGCAAAGTTTGGTGGATTACATAGTAATAAAAATGTTGTGAAGGATTAAATAGTAAAAAACACTTACTAAAGGTTTAAAATCAAATACGCAAAAGTGACATCATATCTATACTATCATGCCAATTTACATGGAGCATGCATGCTACTCTCCCTGCATGGTCTAGTCTAAACAAACCCATGCTGTAACACCTTACCAGACAAAATACTATATTTAAGTCATAATATATTACCTGATAAGTTATTACATGTGGTGAACTAAGAGTTAGCTATTTACTTCAACCAATTTCTGTTTGGCAATGAAATAAACACTACACAGTCATTATACCGGAAGTAAAGTAATACAAATAAAAATATGAAAGAAATAGAACTTATTGAAACTGTATGTACATATATATATATATATATATATATATTTAAGTTCGACCATGATACAATAAACGGCATAGGGTAGTAAAATGAGGCCGCTAATACAAAAATAAATCAGCCTGTCTATATGAACAGCACCCTATCTGGTCTCCACGGGATATTTCATGTACAATTACTAACTCCTACCCATATGCCCATAACCCAAACTACCAAAAGAGGGTCATTCTATACACCTATTGCTGCTACGGCGGGTACTCCAACTAGATGGATTCCGAAGAAAGGAATCCATTTGCCATGCCATCATCTGTAGGAGTGTAATCCATGCTCGGAGTAGAAGACGAGGAAGATGAACTCTCAGCCTCAGATGGATCTTCCTTAGACATCGAGACCGAAGGTATTTGCTATGGTGGTCAGGCTGGCGGAGCCATGGTAGCTACTGTTGCTGCCAATACTGCTACCACAGCATATGGAGGTGGAAAGGGATGAGCCATATGGAGAGGGATGGCAATGCATGGTGCAGCAGGGTCAAAGAGTGGATAAGCAAGGGGTACAGCAAAATCTCTACGAAAGAAGAAATAAAAATGGAACTGACATCTACCAGATACATATATACAGTCTAATCAGATCCAGGTGGATGTAGAGCTCATGAAACTCAATGAATAGGATGCCAGTTGCCGCATTCTCCATGCTCTGAGAATGATGAGGAAATGTATAGTAGAGTGGAAATAAAGATTTGTCAATAGGAATCCTAAGTATATATATATCTATCATCGCCACTATTCTCAGGTATTTCGGATTTTAATTAAAAGAAAATGTTACATCAACAAGGTGTTTTACTCAATTAATTATAGAAATCATGGCTTGAAACACAACTTGGTTTTACTTAAGGAGATAAAGGAAAATTAAATAGAAAAACAAGCAACAAGACATATATTTTGACATAATTAAGTGGCAGCTGTAAAGTAAAGAAAAGTACATATATAACAGACAATAGTGCAATTAACTAAAAAAAGTAACAGAAACTATGGATATGCAGAAAAGATAATGCACTTGACTTTAACTCATATTTTTTCATACTTGGTCCCTTGGGAGTATATTGGCCATAAGACTGCTAGGTAATAGTTTGTTTTTCAAGATCGAGCTCGTTCCTATACAGGGTCACCAGGTTTGCTTTCCCCGACTTCCCCACTGATCTATTCCTTTTAAATTTGTTCAGGGGTTGGCCCAAGTCACATGAAGATCCTTCCCATTCTTATGAGGTTAGCATTACTTATCTCATGCTTTGACCAATGCATGCATAACTTGTAAATTCATATTAATTGCAATCTTTGCCGACGGATCATGTCTGCTTCCCATGAATAGTGCCAGGAAATCAGGAAACTTTAATCAAACAGCAAACTCAATATATAACATTATAGTCATAGCAAGAATATAAAACTATCAATAAGTGCAAACTTTAAAACCTTATGTCTTAATTTATCTTGCAAGCTTTTAACTTCTACTCTCGAGTTCGACTTCCGAGTTTGAAGTTGTGCTCGAGTTCTGATATTACCTAAGTTCTGACTTCCTGGGTTATGTTCGATCTCCTAGATTGATTCTGGATTTATCCCGATCTCCGACCTTAGTCTACATTTGGTCTCCTAAGACTTTCATGAGGGTGTTTCCTAATTACCGAGTTCAGGCATTAACTATACCCGATCTAATTTACTATTTGCTAAGTTTCCGAATTCAACCTTAAGCGTACCCTTCCGAATTTTACCCTAAGTATACCCTTACGAGCTCAACTTTAAGTATACCCTTCTGAGTTCAACCCTAATTATACTCTCCCGAGTTCAACCTTAAGTATACTGTCCTAAGTTCAACCTTAAGTATACTCTCCCGAGTTCAACCTTAAGTATACTCGATCTAGCTCTACATTTGCTAAGTTAGAGTTCACCTCAAGTATACCCGATCTAGTTCTATTCTTGGCCAGAATTACACTCTTATAAGAGAAAATTCATCAAAAATGGAAATCTGGGTGAAATCATACGAAATTTATATAATATAAAGCTAACAGAGCAAGCTTTCAAATGAAATAAGTTGCACATCATTTGAGTGAGTATAACTTGAGATATAAACTTTGAAACTTGATTCTACTGGACTACCCTATTCTAGCACAGGTTAAACTTAAGGTAAATTCATTGATGTACTAGGGAAAGATGGCAATGAATCTGAATCTGAAATTTTTCTGGGATGTTCCCTCATATATTAGCTTTCAAACAGCATTGGATTCACTTAATTTGGAGCTATGTAGTGTGAGTTATACCCTTCCCAACTCATACTGCCCGGATGAAGATCCTTATTTCTAGGTCAAACTCCAAAAATTGATAACTACCTCTATACTAATCTAATGGCCTTATACTATATATGTATGGAAAGCCCTGAATGTCTAGTTTCATATAAAAATAATTTCATCAACTTTAAACGGCTGTAGGCGGAGCCGTACACTCCATCGTATGGACCACCGAGGAAGAACCCTAACAGCTTCATGAATTTTCTCTTTTCTTCAAGTTCTTTCATATCAACTCCAATTCTAATCACAACATACATGCATAATCAATTATAATTCATCATCATTACTTCAAATCATATGAATATCATGAGGGTAACAAGATCCCCACATAGCCCAATTCAATAAAAACAAGAAGAGAGATTGGATTCCTACCTTGTCTAGTTGGAATTTAGTTGATTTGGTGCCTTGGATGGGAGCTACTCTTGATAAAACTTGAAGAGAGGTTGGAAATGGAGTAAAGAGGAGTATGAACGAAAGAGAAATGAAGGGGAGTCAGCCCCTTATCTTGACCGAAATTCACAAGGGCAAAGAAGGAATTGCACACAAACTTATGGTGTAAGGAGTTGTGTAATTGGTGGATGTGTATTAGGGTTCCAATTTGGTTCTGTGGCTGCCCTTCTTGTCTGAAGATGGCACCACCTATGGGAGTGTTGTGGCTGAATCCTAGCCATTCATTCTAGGGTTCTCACAATGATTCTTCTATTGGTCCGGTTTCAACAGTTTAAGATTACCGAAATCTTACCGATTTCTCTTAAATCGATAAACCGATTTTAGAAAAATTCTGTGAGATTTCCTATATTCTTAATCTAATTCCATCAAGCTTAATCACTTCTAAATCACACTTAATTGGCTTTAAGTAAATATTTAATCGAATTTCGATTAAACCCACTTATTCGATAAAAATCGAACAACTCGGCTATTAACGACAAATATTTTTTCGGACGTTCAGATGTTACTAAGGGTAGAAATTTAAACTTCAATTGTTTACTTTTGCCAAGAAATTTTCTTTTGAGAAATGTTGAGAGGACTCACTTTTTGTGAGATACTATATCAATTCACCACTCATCCACCATTGGATGGGGTGTGGGTCCCACTTAGATTGGGTCCACCCTATCCAATGGTGGATGAGTGATGAGTCAGCAGAGTGTCTCACAAGAAATAAGTCCCTCTATCATTTCTCTTTTCTTTTTTATCATTGTCCACACGTCTGAAAGTGTTTGGTCCTAAAAATGTGTCCATGTCAATAATTTGAAAAGAAAAAGTGTCTTAAAATTTTTTATCCACAAGTCTAAAAGTTTTTGGTCCTCGAAATATGTGTCCGTGTCAATAATTTGAAAAGTGGAAGCTAGCTTGTTGAAGAGATATTGTGATGTGTATTGTGCACTAAAACCTTACAGCTATGTTTGCTTGGAGTGATTTAGGGTGGAAGAAAAGAGAGGGGAAGGAAATGGGGAAAAAAATGTCTCATTTCTCTTGTTTGGTTGGGGAGAAAAATTAGAGAGGAGAGGTTAAACAGTACTCCTGTCATGGTGGATCTCATGTAAATAGTAGCAAATTTTTTTTCGCCCAGACCCGAGTAGAAAAATTGTCGGGTGAGGCACTATTTTTTCTTGTTTCCAAAGTTCCCTCCTCATTTCCATCTCGTCCTCCCTTTCAGCTATCATTCCTCACGTTCTATCACCGCCTTCACTGCCACATCCTTCCATTGCTACTCCATCAGGTTTGTTCGCCATGGCTACTCTACTGTTGCTCATTGCCGCTCTACCTCTATTCTTGGGCAAAGTTGGATAAGCAATCAGGAAGCCTCAATGGTGGAGAAGGAGAAGGACCATTGAAGGGATGTCTAGTAGTGGAGCGAATGGCGGTGGTGGTAGCAGATTTCCACCGCCATGGACTAGGTGCTTCCTTTGGAGGGTGATTAGAATTGGCCATTTAAGTGATTTTTGGTAAGATTTGATCGGTGGGTTTTGTAGAGGAGAGGAAGATAAAGATTTTGGGAATTGAATGGGTGAATTTAGTTGAGAGATATGGGAGAAATCAAAGAGAGAAGTTGGAGAGAGAGTTGGTCGCGACAGAGGAAGATGAGAGAGAGGGCGGTTTCTAAAATGAAGGAGATAGAAAACTCAATGGAGGCTTAAATCTCAATTGTAATCGATTACAAAAACTAGCCCAAAATTATGTAATCAATTACTAAAAATTATAATCGATTACATAGCACATTTTCTAGCCATTTGCAACAAGCAGTGTCTCTAGTAATTGATTACAATAGCAATTATAATCAATTACAATTACTTAAACTTGGCAAATTTGTGCATTTTGACTTTTGTTCTTGAGTCTTCGATTACAATCACAGGTGCTAATATGAAATAATCTCTCACCATATCAAAATTGTATTAACATAGAAAGAGAATGGACTTATTTTGATATTGTTTAATTGGTAGAACTATTTTTAAGTAATATTTTTGAAATATTTGATTAATTTAAAATATTAGTTTTATTTTAAATAATTTTGAATAATTTATTTTTATTAATATTAGTTTGATTTAATAGGTTGATATTATTTTAAAGCATTAAATTAAAAATAATAAAATTTTTTATTTGATATTAATTAATATAGTTGAAATACTCTTTATAATAATATAAAGGTAAAATTATTATTTAGCAGTATTATTCCTTTCTTTCCTTTCACTTTTCCACACAAATAAATAAAAAAAATTATTTTTCTTCCATTTTCCTTTTTTCTCATTTTCTTTCATCCAAATATAATTATAAAAAATATAAATCTGTTCTATTTTTTTTACTCACCTTCTTTCCTCTCAACTTCTTTCCTTTCGATTTCTTTCCTCTATCTAAATATAACCTCAGGTATTTTGAGCAATGATGCTACATACTGGAGATTACCTAAGCTATTATACACTCGAGAGGCAGCACAACATAACTAAAGAGTGTAAGAAACTTAAACATGCATGTGATGATTTGTCAAATCATTGCTACAGTTACTCTTTTGTAATTATTATATGAAAAATAAAAATATAATTTGTTACTTTTATATTTAATAAATATTATTATTTAAAATTAATACTATACATGTAAAATTTAATAGTAAACAATTATTAATATTTAAATATAAATATATAGTTAAATTAACGAAAAAATTCATCTAATACCCTCAAATATCCTCAATAAAATAATAATCATGAGTAGAAATAAATATCTAACGGTAAGCATAATAATTTATTTTTTAAGCTCATATATTTATAAAAGTATAACTTATTTATTATAATAAAAGTTAACTTTTAGTTAAAAATATAAAATAAAAAATTTTAAAGGATTTTAGTGAAGACAATTCCACTGATATTGGGTGTGCTTTTGTTATTTCCATCAGACACCTTATCGGATCCATAATAATTTATATGAGTTTGAGTATGTTGTAACATTGTTTTCTTTTTCTTTTTCTTTTTCTTTTTTTGCAGTAAGGACGAGTGTTTTTAAAAATGAAGAAACCGCGGCTAGGGTAGAAATATGAATCATCCCATAACGCGTATTTCGGTTTGGGAGTTGTCACTGAAGATAAAATATTCAAGCAAAGTGCTTTGGATTTTGGGATTCAAAAAGAATGTTATACCGCATCGTGAACTTATTTGCTGGATTTTGAAAATAACACTTCATGAAAGAGGCTTTTAGAAGCACGCGGAAACGATAATAATGCACCGCACATGACTGGAAAGAGCTAGTGCTCTAAAGCTGCAAGGATAAAGTTTTGTTTATTTATTTGCTACTTTTTTTATGCTGCAAGGACAAAGGTGCTTCCACCTCATTAATGTCTAAAACCAGCTCCGCTTTCGTCGTTTTGTTGCCTAGTCTATGGCTCATGTGATGGGTTCTATTGTTTGATTGAATGAAAATAAATAAAATAAAGAATAAGTGATTTCTCTCCTTAAATAATTTAGAACCCTTCTCAGTGCAATAGGATAATAAGATTTGTCTAACAGAAAAAAGAGTCCAATAGGATTTAATCATATATTAAATTTTTGTTTATTTAAGTATTGAGTTGTTATTATTTATAAATCTATACTTAAAATCATTTTTTTTTGACAAAATCTCCCTAATCTCTCTCAAAAATAATGTCGGATAAATTAATTTCTCAGAAAAAAAAATAACTCGCAGTTTCGTACCATTAAAACTGTAAGAGAAGTTATTTTTTCTCAATATTTTTAAAGGATTTATAAAATAAATTGATTCCTAATGGTTTATAAAATAGTTTAAATTGGTTCCTAATAAAAATATAAATAGAACAAATAAGTTGATAAAATATTAAGAGGGGATTAACTTATCCTATATTTTTAATTATGAGGGATCATAAAATATTATTTTTTTTCTTGAGAGACCATTACCAAATTGGAGGTTTTGTCTTTTTTTTTTTTTACAAATTTACTCTGGGCCCTATTTGTAATATCCTCCTAAGTATGGTACTATAGTAAGTCATAGCACTACACTCAAGAGTTGTTACTGTTACCTGAATGGATCTTGTCTGATAACAACCTTTAGCCGTCTCCAATATTCCTTGAACTATCTGGAGATAATACCAAAATATAGTGAGAATTATAAATTCTTAGTAGGATTTAATTAATTATCACATACTGTATCATCATTATTATCTCCAAATTTCTTCAGTTTATTATGAAAAAGGTGAACATGTTAATAGACTTTTCAGTTTTATAGTTCGAAAACGTATTATCCGAAGCAAAGTTCATTTTAGTCGTCCACTTGATAAATAGAGATGAACTTCAAACAATTAACTTATTAACATGAAAGACAAGTAATCATAATATAACAATTTATAATAAGATACAGCATAATTGAATAACATTCAGAGATGGATGAAAATAACTTCTTGATGTGAGCGCATTCATCGATCTTTAGTTTTCTTTACTTTCTTTTTCTTGGCACACCTAGGCGTTACGTATCGCCGTCCCTAGGGTGTGAGCTTGGACGTGTCTCTAATTAGAGGAATCTCATTTTGACCATGTGCCTCTAATTCGGAGGGATCTCACCTGACTACATACCTTTAAGATAGAGGGATCTCATCTGGCCACGTGCCTCCAAGTAGAGGGATCTCATTGTCATGTCACATGCCAGTGTATAATTGATATGTCATACCCCATCAGGGTGTAATCGCCATATCATACTCCTTAGGATGTGCAATCATCATCATATCCTTAATCATAGGGTTCATAGATGCATATGCTTCATACCTTATTTTTAAACATCTCATACTTGCATGATTGCCATGTACTCATCATATAAACATCCCTAACTCTCACATATTTCTACCGAAAATTTGGCAGCATAACAGATCAGATCCGTTTCCCATGAATAGTGCCAGTTTTAATAGACAGTTAGTCACAATAAGAGATCAAATATAATGCATTAATCTTTCAAATACTAACATGGAATTGCAATACTTAGACTTTAATTGAACTCATATATGCATTAAGGTGCCAAATCCTTTAATTTTGGAAATCCTGCTCATATTCTTCAACTCTAGCCGTTTTTAGAAATTAAGTCTGAAATTTATTTTAACTCATTTAGACTTGAATTTTGTATATGTTGAAGTATTAGTGTCTAGTTTCTAATCTCTTTGGTCCCATCAAATTTTGATATATGTATCTCAAGTTATTAACATTTTACCTAGGTATGTCCTGTTACTAGGTAGATTTGCCTATCAAAAACTAAAAATTTGCCCAAACATAGAAAATTGGTTGAAACTATACAAAATCTACATTGCTGTAAAGCTAACTGACCTAGCTTTTGTTTCCAACAAGTTTCATCTCATTTGACAAGTGAAACTCAAGTTGTGAGCCCATGAATTTAGGTAACCTTCACTACCCTATTTTACCCTAGGTAGGACTTAGGCCATTTTTCATGAATTACTGGGAACAGTAGGGATTGAATTAAGTTCTAAAATTTTTATGGCATGTTACTCTATGTATTTCTAAAAAAATTCGTTTCACTCAATTTGAAGGAGTATAGGGCAAGTTATGCCCCTCGAAATCTAGTTTGCTTAGAATTAGGGTTAGAATCCTAAGGTAAACTTCAAAAATTCATATTTCACTCAATACTAATCTAATAATCTTATATTATATACGGTTGGAAACCTCTAAATGTCTAGTTTCACATAAAAATAGCTTCATAAAGTTTTGGTGGCCGTAGGTGGAGCTGTACATTCCGCCAGTATGGATGCTGTAAGATTTTCTAGGTTTCAGGTTCTAGTTTGCTATCTATCTTGTTTTTCATGCAAGATTCAATTTCAATCCCATCAAATACTTGATAAAACAACCATAATCACATAACCATCATATATCATAAATTACATGAATAGAGAAGAACTTCCCAATAGCCATCAACTTGATAAACTCAAGCAAAGAAGCTGAATCCTACCTCAAAATTAAGTTTTGAGCTTGGAAGATGGAAGCCTTAAGTGTGGGAAATGGTGTGGGATGAATAAGTAAGAGGAAGAGGATGAAAAGGGGAAGCAATATGAAGGAGAGAGCTCAGCCCTCTTGATGCACGAAAATAAGGAGGGGAAAATGAGGAATTGTGAGATTTAATGACATATAGTAGTTGGGAGTTTGGCACATGATTGGTTGTTGGGTTTGTGGTGATTGTTGAGCCATGTTTCATCATTCTTTGGCAGCAACTTGTTGCCACTTTGGTGGGAAATGGTGGCTGAATTTCAGCCTCTTATCCTAGGATTTTTGATGTATAATTCTGTTGATTCGGTTTCGGTAGTTTAAAATATCGAATCTTTATCGATTTCCCTCAAATCGGTAAAACATTACTAAGTAAATTTGTGAGATTTTCTATATCTCTATTATAATCTTCTCAAGTCTAATCTCTTTAATTAACACTTAATTCACTCCTAATCAATATTTAATTAACTTCTAATTAATTCTACATAGTCAACAAAGTCAGATAAATAGATTAAGATCGTAATTTAAACGTATTATAATTCCGAATGTTATACTGAATAATTTCTCATAATTTTTTACATAATAATCTAAATTTTCTTTCGCTCTAGTATTTGTAATTCATCCCTAATTGCTTTTATTTTTCCAATAAATTGATTAACAGCACAAATCAATTGCACTGTTTCTTTGGAATTGTTATATTGTCGCTTTTTCATAAATCCTTTAGAAATTCTGTTTGGTTTCGTAACTAGTTGCATTTTCGTAATATTGAGCAAGTCTAGGGGCATCCCGTGTCATTTCACATATGGATACCTCCGTGGCTCAATCAGCTAAGGTTTAGGTTTCTATGTTTTATTCACGTGATTACTCGCTTCGTTTAAAATCTTATTTTACTAATCCTATAGATATAGGGACCTAAATGCCATTTTTTAAAAAGTGTAGGGGCAAGGTTGTAAATAACAAAAGTTTGCCCAATGACATTTTCATCATTTTCTATTACGTTATATGGGGATGTTATATTATTCACAAAATTTAAAACTTCTTATTCCCAAACATCCAATCCAATTGTCTACCTATCTGAACTTCTAAACAACTGAAATAACTTGTATCCCCAAATCAAGAATAACCCTAAAGTAATCAATCCTTGAATATTAAAATATGAGATAATAGATTGTGAAAACAAATCCTAGATTAGAGATCAAAATTTCAGAGGATATCATATCACAAGTCATATTATATAAGTATCTTAGGCCATCATTCAAAAATAAAATACAAAAAGAGATGTCAACCATTGGATTCAAGTGATGAAATGCAAAAGTTCTTCAACTATGTGACAAAGAAAACATGCTCAATTTTAAGGAAAAAATTTATCACATAACTATAAGACTAGTGATGTGTGGGCCTGAATGTTGGGAGATAAAAAGCCAATAATTAAGGTTAATGCTATAATGTTCGATTTTCGACTTCCGATCTCATTTAATGTTGAAATTTCCGATTTACGAGTTTGTCTTATAAATTCCGACTTCCTACCTTAGTCATAGTGTCAAAGTCCGATGTCCGATTTTATCTCGATCAAAAATGGACACGAGATCAGATTTTTGAACTTGTCTCTCGGTCCGAGTCAAATTTTCACGAGTTCCGACCTCGAGTTTAATACCAAGAGCTCTCATTTCTCTATCCTCCCGAGTTCCGAGATCGAGGTCCTACAATTCACAACTTCCGACTTTAAGTGCTTGGCTTCACATCAGGCTTTGCTTTCAAGTTTCGAAATAAACTGGATACATTTCCCGGGTTCCGACTTCATATGCAGGATGTTCATGAGTTCCGACTTTATAGAGAGTACGAGTTCTGATTTCATTTTCAGAATATACTGGAAACTAGTCCCACTTTAGGCGACGTGGAGAGCAATTCTACCACACAAATAAGACGACGTGGAGAGCAAGGTTGGCTGAAACTCAGCCTTATGTTTTGAGGCCAATCAAAACTTTCCAAGTTAACTACTACTCATGCTTATATAACACACTCTCCTCCTCTTCTTCAGACTCTTCTCTCATGTTGCCTATTTCACTCCAGCTCTCTCTCTTTTCTTTTCTTCACTCACCCAACTCCACCACACTTTGAAATTCCACCAAGTTCCAACTATAAACTTAAGCCAAATCATTCATAGTAAGAGGTAGAGGTTTTAATTCTTGTATTGATTTTCCTGTTTCTTGGATGATTGTTGGTGGTTTAATTCTTCAATTCTGATATATTGATTGATTGATCATGATGAATTATGGTTGGTCTATTGGCTGTTTGTGAGATTAAAATTGAATTGGAAATAAGAAATGATGAGGGTATGAAGAAGTAGAGAGGCTGGAAAACTCAAAACCCTCGGCAGTCCGTACGACGGAGTGTACGGCTCCACCTCCCGCCATTCAAAATTAATGAAACCATTTTTATGTGAAACTAGACATCTAGGGCTTTCCATACATATATCATATAAGACCATTGGATTAATATTGAGAGAGATATAAATTTTTGAAGTTTAACTTGGAATCCAGACATCCACCCAGGCAGTATAGGTTGAAAAGGGTGTAACTCACCCTATACAACTCCAAATTGAGTGAAACTAATTTTGTTGGAAAGCTTACATATAGAAGAACATCCTACCCAGAAATTCTGAGTTTGTTACCATCCTATTTGTTCCCAGTGATTTGAAAAAGTCAGCCTATGTCCAAACAGAGCCAAATCAGAGCAGTTCAAGAAGGTTAAGTTTCGAGGCTTATAACTCGAGCCCTACTAAGCCAAATGGGATAGGACTTTTTGTAAATGAAACTTTACCCTGTTAACTTTAATATGAGTCCAATTTCGTATCATTTGAGTCAGTTTTCAATTTTTAGTGGATTTTTACTTTTAGTTGCCTGACTCTGCCAAGCCATTGGGCATGCCGAGATAAAATCTGAATATCTTGAGTTATAGATATCAAAATTAGATGGGACCAAAGAGGTTAGAAAATAGAAACATAACACTTCAACATACTCAAATTTGAGGTCCAAATGAGTTAAGTAAGAATTATGGCTTGAATTATAAAAACCGGGTTGGTGGAATATGTATGTAATATTGTGATACTTGTGATAAATGGATGTTCTGGCATGCTGGCACTATTCATGGGGAAGCGGATTAGTTAGTTATCTTTGCCGAAATTTTCGTAGAACCCATGCACAAGTTATGAATTGCATATTAATGCATGTGCATTTTCAAGAAAGCTATGAAAGTTATGATAAGGATTATGTACTATGAAAGTTCCATGCTACTTGGGCCAGCCCCGGATAAGAAGTTAAGGGGAATAGATCGGTGGGAACGTCGGGGAAAGTAAACCCGGCAATTCCTGTATAGGAACGAGCTCGATCCTGATAAGCAGACTATTACCCAGGAGTCTAAATGGCCAAGAACTCCTAGGGGACCAAGAGATGGAAAAATGATGAAAGGAAATGAAAAGTTTATGAAGGAAAGTTCAAGTATGAGTTTGCATAATTACATGAACGCATGATTACATCGCATGATTATTTCAGGATATTTACAGTTTGTCCGTTATATTTACGTACTACTGTATGTTTATTTGCTATGCTCATTATCCTATGTTTTACTGTTAGTAGCCTATTCTGTTTCTTATGCTATCTAAAGTAAAACGGAACCTTGCCTCGGACCAGATGTTTTATTGAACTCACTAGAATGGGTAGTTTAGTTTGAACACATATTTTTACAATTAAATAAAACCCGAGGCAACTGAGAATGAATGTGACGTCAGTCAAACAGCACACGCGGACCCTACTGAGAATTTCCTTAAATTCTCACCTCGTTCTATATTTTCCACATCTTTCTCAGATGCTGGCGAAGGACTCAACGACCACTCCTTTCATTGAGATCCCAGTCTTGTAGCTTCACCAGGTTTCCGAGTTGGACTCGCTGGACGTAGTCGACTCCTGCTAGTTCCGTCACTGTTTTCTAGCAATAGGGGTTTTGCTGTATCTTTAGTTCGTCTGCATCTAATATATATAGGTATAGACTGAAGCATTGGCTTCCAGCCTACATATGTACATATACAGTTGATAATATAGCACTTATTCGTATCTTTTCTGTTGTGTTATATTAAACTTTATTACGTTGTACAATGCTATTCATATCTATTATATAACAGCGCGCCGTTTCAACTGTTTTGTGATACTAATCACGAGGTTTAAGTAGAATGTTAACACAATAACACAGTCTACTTAATTGAATGCTATGACTTAAGCATAACATTAATTTAATAGGGTGTTACAAATGCTACAAAGATGAAGACATTATGTTGGATAAGTGGATACATTAAACAAAATAGAATTATGAATAAATGCATTAGAAAGTTGATGTAGCACTTATTATAGAAAATATGGTAGAATCTCTCTTTAGATGATTTAGGCATGTGTGGAGAAAGTTCATAGAAATTCTATTAAGGAATAGTTAGAGACTAAAAAGACTAAAAAAGAAACCATTGAAAAATTTAAATTTCAAGTTGTTGACATGATTTTCAATAATACAATTTGGAATTATCTAATTCATGTAGCAGAATCCACCTAATAGGACAAACTTGTTTATTGTTATTCCATTCCAACAAGAGGCACTATCTTTCTCGCATTGAATAGCCTTGCCCTGTTTTTTTTTTTTTTTTTGTCCGTTACAAATATACAATGCACTCAATTTAAAATTCATTTGTTTAAATTTTTTTGGAAAAAAGCTTTTATTATATAATTTTGTAATTACTCTTTTTAATTTATAAAATGTATCAAAATAATTATTTTGACGTTTCATTTTTTTCAAAAGAATTATTTAATTATCTTATATTTTTTATGTTATATCCTTAATTAAAAAAATTCTTAAAATTAGTGCTTAAACAAAGAAGGCTCAATCGTCAGGTACGAATCACTTTCATTCTCTTCCATTTCAAAATTTGCATGCATTTCACTCTAGTTTGACACTCTTTGCAACTTTTCTACCTCCTGGCTAGCGGATTGACCACAAGATAAATGACCACAGCAAATAGAGGTTTAACATTTATGTGAGAGTGTATTTCATTTTATGCTAGTCAACTGCAAAATAAGGTCTTCCATTTTTTCCATTTTTCAATTAGTCCCTGCTAGGATTGCATCACTGTCCTTTACAATAAAGAAGCTCCTACTCCCATTATGTAGGTAATGGAGATAATCATTCTAGTAGCCCACACTCTTTACTGATGATATCATGTATTGTTATGATTTAAATATCCAAAGTCCTAACTATACTGTCCACTTTGATAATAAAGCAAGAGGAGCATTCATTAAGATTTAATACAAGTTTGCTCTTTATTAAGCATCACTTTAGTGGAAATGAATCAAATGATCTATTGCATAGATCTTGGGTGGGGAAATTGAACAAGCATTCATAAAATATGTGTAAAGAACAAAGATGCAAGTGTGCCACACCTAGTTGTACAAGTTTACTAAGTGTAACATAGAAAGGTTATTGACAGTTGACAATAGTAGAATCAAATGACTGTAGCATGAGTATACTGATAACTAGCTGCAATTTATCACACCTAATACACAAGGGACCCTCGCCCAACTCTACCATACATTACAACTAATTCAACATTTTTTTTGTTTCCTTATCACAATTGTAAGCCTCTTACAGATTTGCTGTACAAAAACTAGGAAAGATCTAGCTTCCATTTGTAGCCATGACTTGGATTTTCAATGCTCTTGTTCCTCCCTCCCAATGCCAGCCCTGCAGCCCAAACAGCACAAAGAAGTAATTCGATAAGGCCAACTGAAAGATGCACTATTATTAGTGTATGGCAGCATGATAGTAAAAAATAGAACTCGGAGGAGCTAAACTGGTTTCATTCATTTCATTCACTTGCAGCATAATATTATGCACTAAAGAGGCTTCAAGGCTTGCTAATGGCCAATACGAACTCTTCTGATACAAATTTCCCCAAAATAAGGACACATCAGTTAGTATAATAGCCGCCATCAGTTAGTTCAAACCATGTATACCTTTTCTTAAATTTCAACTAAGCCGATACTTCTTACCAAAATATCTTAACCAGGATATGTTACAGCAAATGTCAGAGAATGAACAATCAGCAGTTGATGGAAAGTAACCGTTAGAGTTAGTTAGAAGGTAGTTATAAGTTAGTTACAATTGGCTACTAGGTGTATCATTACTCCCACATATTTGTATACAAATAGATACTGTTTCCTACTCAATAACATACAATCATTTTTACTATTGTTGCACTTCAGACTCTCATTTCCTTCCTAGCTATTCTCTGTTCTCTCTAATCCTTTGATAGTATCAGAGCCTGGTTATGGCTCGAAATTCTCAACAAAACGCCAATCTTTGCGAATATGCGAATCAAGGAGCAAGCTCTAATTCCATGGTGTAGATCCAAAATCAATTCCAATCAGATCTAGCTTAGAATCGTTACTTTCGTTATCCAAGCGAAAGCCCTAACCAAGTCCTAGTTTCTCCGATCTTCACTGGTTCCAACTACCATAGCTGGGCCAAAAGCAATGAAGCATGCCTTAATCTCCAAAAACAAGTTCAAATTTGTGAATGGAGCAATTTCTAAGCCGGAGGAGTCTGATCCAATGTATAATGCATCGGAAAGGTGCAACAACATGGTGCACAATTGGTTGATCTATTCAATCTCACTAGCCATAGCTCGCAGCATTGACACCTTGGAGCTTGCTTCAGAAGTGTGGAAAGATCTCAGGGAATGCTTCTCTAGAGGTGATATGGTGAAGATTGCAGAGTTAATGCAGGAATTTCATGGCTGTAGGCAAGGATCCTTGTCAGTAACAGAGTATCACACTGAATTAAAGGCCTATTGGGAGGAATTGGAGAATTACAGATTCATTACATCTGTACTTGTCTTGATTGAAATGCACATGTGAGGCTATGAGGAGTGCAAAAGTTTCCAAGTAGCAAGAGTATATCCTTCAGTTCCTTAACGGTCTAGCAGAGCAATATTCTCATATTAAACTACAGATTCTACAGACTGAACCTTTTCCTAGCATGAATCAAATGTTTTCGAAGATCTTGCAGCAAGAAAAGCAAGTGAATAACAGTTATCAGGATGAAACAAAGATTTCAATTAGTGCTACTGCAACAGGAATTGGAGGTTATGGCAGAGGTGGAGGATCTAATTCGAACAAGATATGCACATATTTTGGAAAGACTGGACATACAGTAGATGTCTGCTACAGGAAGCATGGATTCCCTCCACACTTCAAATTTAAGAATCCTACCTTTGTAAATAGTGCAATAACAGATGCAGTTGAAGATGCGAAGTTTGAAGATGCATCATCTGTAACATCCCCATTTTCGCCTAAGTTAATTAGCTCGGTGTTCCCGGCTAATTAGAGGGGTTAACGATTAATTGAGAATTAATCGATTAATCTCGAGAGCAAGAGCTTAGTAAATTAAAGGCAAGTCGACAATTGAGATTTAATGCATTAAAAGTTACAATTAAAAGCCTAATTGCCCAATCCTTATTAATCCATGATTTAGAACATAAAATCAAGGTGATCTAATCTAATTAACTAAGAGCATATAAGTCTCAAAACTTAATCACATTAACCTTCACATCTTCTTACAAAATTAATGAGGAAAAATCCTTCTTAATTAAAATGTGCTAATGAGTAATTTAAACCAAGTGAATTAATTAACATTTAGATAATTACAACAATTATAAAGATGTAGAAACTTCCCTTTAATTATGGTTTGAAAGTTTGGTCAAAGCAAGAGCCATATCCAACCATCCATTTACTTTCTCATCATACACCACAAGAGCAAGAGTCCACATTAGTAGATCCCTTAAGTCATGACAAGAGTTGTACTCTCCTTCACCAAGATCATGACACTTGGTGTGATCCTAGCCATCCAATGCCCAATCCTAAGAGATCTCATGCTTTTAACCACTTGACAAAAACACTACATAGTCTTTACCCAATTGCCAAGACTAAAAGGAAACACAACACACTCTTTTGCCCTATGGTTTTTCCCACTCCCTAGCTTGTGTAAGAAGCAAAAATCACCTCATTCTCCCCCCTCATTTGCGCCACCCATCAGCCCACTCTCTCTCCCTCATTTCATTTTTCCATTCCTCTCACCAAGAACACAAAGCTCTCTCCTCTCTCCAAGTCTCATACCCACTCTCTTCTTCTTTCAATCTTCCTTGTTCTTCTTCCAATCTCTCTACTACTCCTCACCTCATTTCCATCACCACCATCACCATCCCTTCAAGGACCACTATTTTTGGTCTTTGGAGAAACAAGATCACTCATACACAAGCCCCATTTCCAAGCATTCAAGGAGGAAGGCTCTCTCCAACCTTCTCCACCTTCAAAATCCTTCAAGAAAACTCTCTTTGGTAGTGGCTCTAAACTCTTTTTCTCTCTTGTTTTTCAAGCTTTAGAACTCCTATGCTCTCCATAGCTAGGTGATTTTAAAGATTGATTATGGGCATCATAGCCATTCTTGTCATAAAATGAGATGTTGTTGCTTGTATGGTTGTTTGTTGAAAACATGTTTTCGGTTTGGTGTGATGCATGGTTGAACTCAATATTTTGAACTCCAACATGTTAGTTTTTCACTAATCTTTCATGGTATATGAGTGTTTTATAACTTGAGAATGTTTTCTTGAAAGTGAGGTTGAGTGTTTTGGAGAAAACATGAGAAAAATCAAAACGTAAAATCTGGATTTTCTAGCAGTCTGTAAACCGAATGGTATAAATTTTTCCAGAAAACTCAGAAATTCGTGGAACTAATTTTATATGAAAATATACTCAGAGAGCTTTCCATACATATAAAATACATAAGATTCGGAGTTAAAATGAGTGAGATATGATTTTTCAAAGTGGACTGTTCTCGGATTGGTTTCTGTCTGGGCAGTCTACACTAAAATGTGTATAACTCGAGCTACAAAAATGATTTTTGAGTGAGACCAAGTTTAAATGAAAGCTAAGACATAGAGGAACAAATCGATAAAACAGTTTTCTCAGATTCCTTCTGAGTAATTATAATGAGAAGTAACAATCCACTGTACCGGGAGTGAACTTAGAAACTGAACAGTCAGAATAAAATATGCATAACTCAAGCTACAAAATGAATTTTTAAGTGGGGTTTGTTTTGTTTAAAAATAGACTCAGAGAAGTATATCCACACAAAAATTCGAAATAAAAGAATAAAAGATGAAATTATGGTGAATTTTCAAAATTACTGCCCCACTGTAAAAGTAAAACTGGTTAGGGTAAAAGTTAAAGAATAAGGAGAAATAAGCTTTAAGACATTAATACCCTTACATTAAGCATTAGAGAACCCTCATAATTCAACTTAAAAAGTGTCAAAAGGACATTAGACAAAAATTGGCATTATGCTCAATAAGAGAAGTTTACACAAGAGACAACCTCAATTAAAAGCTTGCACCTAATTTATCAAGCTAAGCTCATAAAATGTTGCTTGTGAATATGCCTATGTTTATGTGCAAGCATGATGTTATGATAATGATCATGATGATATGATGATGCTATGATGATGATATGATGATGATGATATGATAATAATGATATGATATGATGCTTGATGATACTATGATGTTGGTTTCTCTGTTTGGCAAAATTTTGGGAAGCTTGATTCTAGTAGTTATCTTTCTTAGAAATTTTGTAAGAATTATGGACTTAGAAATATTTTGCATCATAATGCTTAAATAAGAAGGAGTTTAATTCAAGTAAGTGATCCTTCAAAAGGGAAGGTAATCTAATTTAAGTTTCCCCTCACCCACAACTCACATGAGGCATGGCATGACCCAGCTAGTGCGAGTATAGGGGATAGGTCTTACATGAGGCATGGCATGACCCAGCTAGTGTAAGTCTGAAATTCTATGGTGGCGACCACAGTATGAGCTCATTACCACTTATGTTTAGTGGGTGAAAAGATTAAGTCAAGTTAAGAAAAGAAAAGGGACTTGGTCCAAACCCTAAAAGGAAAGAAGTTAAGAGAATCTTCTAGCTTGGACATGCATGTTGTATACGATTACACTTGTACTTATAGTTATTATGATACAAATGATTAGTAGGTATGTTAAAAAGTGAATCCGCTTTGGATACTCATGTTTTCGAAAATCTAAGAATTGAATTTGATGCATGCTCACTGTTTTTATTAATAAAACCGAAGTGGCTGGGACGATGACGATGACACTACGTGTCAGGGTCGAGTCCTCGAGAAATCTTATTTCTCACCCTAGTCGTTTTCCGTCTCGTCACGGATACTCATGGCTCACCCCGTGGAATGGAGCATGGATCCTCCCCACCATGAGTGGGCTTACGACGGGGATACACACGCTATTGTGGCCACGACCACCACAGTAGTACGTACACATTTTTATCTGGGTCGAATTTTTGAAGAGGAGCCAAAAAACCCGCCAGCCCCCGTAGACGTCTCTTTAGCTCTTCTTGGACAGCCTCTAGGTCCTTGGGACTTTCCGCCCGAGCCATTACCCGACTTCGAGATGGAGCCGATGTCGCCGGGCTTGCCCGCAGCCGAGTTTGCACCCCTGCCGGAGATCCCTGTGATAGAGGTGAGCTCGACGGCCACTCCTAGGGCCGCTTCGCCACCGCCCCCTGAGTATCACCCTGCTGAGTCCGAAGAGGACCCCTCCGAGGCATGTTCGTCTATGGCCAACCATACCCCGGGTCGTCGCGTGCGTCGCTTTGAGGTGATCAATTGGCACCCCCGCATCATCCGCACTCCTCACGTTCCCCGAGGCCGAGGAGCGAGGGGAACCAGGCATTCGAGGACTTGAGCCCACTTGATCGAAGGCATGAAATGGGCAGAGAGGCCAGCAGACGTCCACATGGGTCTATTTTTATTTATGTTCCTTATCTGTTGTATTTCATTCTGTATCAGACTTATGTATCTTTGACTTCGGGGCCATGGCATGACCATGAGTTCCCTTTTATGTATTTTATGGATATTATGAGATTAATTATATTTATGATTGTTGTAGTAATTGAATGCATGGTATTTTGATTTTATCCTTGTTCCTTTAATTTATACTGAAATCTTTGCGATACGCTCGTTTATCTCTATCTTCTCGCGCAAGGCTTTATTTTCCAAAAGTGACGATGTATTTTAAAGAAAAAGAAAAAAAAAATTTTTTTACCATATTTTCCGCGTAATTTAATTTCAAGTGCAGTTTAGTTTTCCACGAGCATAAGTAACAACTAATAAAACGCCGTAATACGACTTAAGCGTAGTATGGGTTTATTAGGGTGTTACACAAGTCATATGATATAAGCATCTTGAATCCATCATTCAAAAATAAAAAATAGAAATTTAACTCATATAAATCAAGTTGGATGGATAAAATGGAAGAGTTCTTTGCTGATAAAGAAAATACTCAAGTTTAAAGGAAAATTTTATTACATAACTATAAGACTAGCAACATGGGGGACTAAATGTTGGGAGATAAAAAAGCAACAATTAAGGTTAATGTTGCATAAATGAGGATATTGCATTGCATGGGCGGATACATACGTCAAACAAAATAAAATTATGAATGAATACATTAGAAAGAAAGTTGATATATAAGTAGTGTTGGTAAAGTGGACCGGCTAGCCCTAACCCGTCAAAAGTAGGGTGAGACGGAGCGGGCCGAATTAGGAAGGCGGGCTTAAGAGCCGGTTGGCAGGTTGGCCCACCAAAAAAAAAAAAATAAATTTATTTTAATATTTTTTATGGGTTAAATTACTTTAAAATTTTTTAAAAATTAGAAAAATATATTAAATAAAAAATCTACTTAAATAAAATAGAATAAAATAATTAAATTACATAATATATATCCAAATTTAATTCAAATATAAATATAATAAATTAATTAGGATATATAGATAAGTTTATAAATAATAATTAACTATAAATTTATAGCATAAAGTCTATAGTATAAAGTTTATAAATTAATAAAGTATAATAATAACATAATCTATAATAAAAATTTAAATTTTTTTTAAAAAATATTCTTGTACCTAAAAAGAAAAAAGAGACACTCGCTCACTACCAAAGCCCATAGGTTAGGCAGGCCAAAAATTTTTGACAGGCTAAATTTGTCAACCCAATCTATTATTTTTAGTGGATTTAGCAAACCAATCCGGAGGGTTAAACTCGTTTTGCCATCTTTATGTAGTAGTTAATGTAGAAAATATTGTAGAATCTCTTCTTAGATGCTTTAGGTATGTGTGGAAAAAGTCTACAGATACTCCATTACGAAATAGTTATTGACGAAAAAAACCTAATGAGAAACCATTAAAAAAATTAGATTACAAGCTGTTGACATGATTTATGATAATACACTATGATATTATCTAATTTATGTAGGTGAATCCGTCTAATAGGATAAATTTGTTTAATGTTATATTGTCATTCCATCCCAACAAAAGGCATTATCTTCTCCCATTCAATTTCCTTGCCTATTTCTTTAGCCATTATATATATACAATGCACTCAATTTAAAATTCATTTGTTTAAATTTGAAAGAAAAACTTTTATTATATAATTTTTTAGTTACTCTTTTTAATTTATAAAAGTATCAAAATAATTATTTTGAAGTTTAATTTTTAAAAAAAAATCATTTAATTATCTTAAATTTTTTTATGTCATATCTTTTAATTAAAATAATACTTAAAATTAGTGCTCAAAGAAATTAAGAGTGCTCAATCCTCATATACGAATCACTTTCATTCTCATAATTCAAATTTTGCATTTTGCATTTTGCATTTCATTCTAGTTTGACATTCATTGCAACTTTTCTGCCTCCTAGCTAGCGGACTAATTACCAGACAAATGACCACAGCAAATGGGGGTTTAACATTTGTTATGTTTCTTCCTCTTAAGGCATTAACATGTAGATACATGTGTGTGAGAGTAAATTATCATGTGTCTCTCTTATTTATGTCAAGGACTTGAGAAAGATAAGAAGAAAAGAATGTACATTTGATGCTAGACGATTTGCATATAAGGTCTTCCATTTTTAAATTAATACTTGCTAGGACAATTAAGAAGTTCCTATGCCCACTATACAAGTAGAGTAGATAATCATTCCAGTTGGCCACACTCTTCTTGATGATATTTGTAATGAGTCTATTGTGGTCTTGGGCTTTTATTGGCCCAAACAAAAAGCTGCACTTCTACCCATCCTATTTATGTATTTCTCAAAAGGCTATGGTATTTTGAAATCTATTGGAATATTTGTACTTAACACTATACAAGCTCATGAGTGGACAAACGAGGGCCCCGTCATTGAGAAATACATACCGACTCATCTCTATTGCTATTGTCATTCTTCAGGGTCATTGTTCAATATTACTTCAGTAGCTCCCTTTATGTGTGACCAAGTGGACCATACTGTTTTTGTTGTTCATACCGTAATATTCTTTATGGTAAATGCATTGATGACTGCTATGGTGATGACCATTGGAATTGCAATTGTTATTTGGGTTGCACTTCCATATTCCTTTACTACCTTACATTTTAATGGGACAAAAGGCTTCAAGAGTGGAAAAATATTCTGGTGCATTGTCAATGGTCATTGGACAGATTTTATAACTAGTTTTGTTATTCAATCTTGTACCAGCTTTACAGGCCATCTTATGTAGAGTGTTGTGATTTATACATGGCTTGTGTTTCTGTTAATATGTCAAGTGGTCTTGCCTTGTAACACAAGTTTGTTAGCACTACAATTTTGTACACCGTGGCTAGAATTTTTGTTGGCATTCAATTGGCTACAATGTTTAATATTGTTGGTGCTGAACACGAATTGTGATATTCCTCAGCCATTCCAAATTCCATGGATGCAATGGGTGCAATTTGTGCCAAGGCTGAAGATTTTATTGAATTGGATGAGATGCCCAAGGAAACTAAAGAGAGCATTCATTGCCATTGGCAAGGAGATCTGTGATGTTGACAATGATTATACTTCTAGTTTATCTGAAGGAAAAACTACTGCTGTCATTGGCAAGAGTTTGGCTATTGGGTCTGCTGTAAGTTCAAATAGATATAGGAAATATAGTCGAAACTTTGACCTTGAGGACAAGGTCAATTTTAGAGGGGAAGGTGATGTAATGAGTCTATTGTGGTCTTGGGCTTTTATTGGCCCAAACAAAAATAAAAATGTAACAACAATAGAATATAAGGAAAGGTGGGGCTCAATTGTGGGGGTGTGGATTATGTGAGTAACTTCTAGTCTCTTTCTTTGGTATCTGAATCCTTCTTCCTCTTCTTCTCTCGGTTCCCTGTGTCAAGGTATTTCTTCTTCAAGTTCTTGGATCTCAGACAACAGACTCAAATAGTGGTTTTATGGTGTAACTGCTTAGTTGTAATATCATAAACTCACTACTGTTACATTGTTCTACTGCAATTCTTCATTGTTCTGCTGTATTTCTTCATTTGGTTTAGTGTTGAGTAGCTACCTATTACAATATCAAGTATTGTTACGATTCAAACCTCAAGTCCTAATTTTCCACTTTGATAATAAAACAAGAGCTGCATTCATTAAGATTTAATATAAGTTAGTTTTTCTTAATTAAGCATATCTTTAGTGGAAATGAATCAAATGATCTGTCGCATAGATATTGGGTGGGAAATTGGGCAAACATTCATAAAATATGTGCAAAGAATAAGGATGTAACTGTGCCACACCTAGTTGTACAAGTTTACCAAGTGTGACAGACAAATGTTATTGATAGTTGACAATAGTAGAATCAAATGACTGTAGCATGAGCACACTGACAACTAACTGCAATTTATCACACCTAATACACATGGGACTCTTCCTCAGTTCTACCTTATATTACAACTAATTCAGCATTTTTTTGGTTCCTTATCACAATTGCAAGCCTCTTACATATTTGCTGTACAAAAGCCTCGAAAGATCTAGCTTCCATTTGTGGCCAACACTTGGATTTGCAATGTTCTTGTTCCTTCCTCCCAGTGCCAGCCCTGAAGCCCCAACTTCACAAAGAAGCAATTCGGTGAGGCCAACTGAAACATGCACTATTGTCAGTGTATGACAGCATGTTAGCAAAAAACAGAACTCAGGAGCTAAACTGGTTTCATCAATTTCATTCACTTGAAGAATATATATTTATACACAAAAGAGGCTTTAAGGCTTGCTAATGATCAATACAAACTGTGATAATATACTTCCCCAAAATAAGAACTAACACTCCTGTACTAGCGGGCCACGTCAGTTAGTATAATGGCAATCAGTTAGTTCAACGAACAATGTATAGCTTTTTCTTAAATTTCAACTAAGCTCACACCTCTTATTAAAATACCTAAATCAGAATATATTTATAGCAAATGGGTCAACACTCGAATACAGTAGTAAAGGTTAAAAAAATTTATTTAGAGGATTCTTGACATCGAAGGAAAAGTTACCTGTCTTTTTAACTTTCTACAATCGATTACTGATATGCCATAGTATACAGCAGAATGATATACGACTGATATTTAAATAATGAAATGGTAACAAATGTTAAGACTGTTGCTTTGATATATTTTTGTATTGGTTCATTATTCTATTCTACAGTGGGAGATTACCATTACTTGCCTTTTTGGATATAAATAAGAGAAAGATTGCTACAAAGATTTTTTTTCTCCCTCTCATTATGAGGTTAATGGATACTCGGATCATCTTAATTATTCTACCACGCATGAAAGTCACTACAGCAATTATAAATGGGACCTCCTTTGACATGAAAAGGGACACGCTGAAGTTATGCTCCCGATATAAATTTCCCTGGGCGTGTTATAAAGTTTGATAATGAGACCTCCTTTGACAAAATAAAAAGGATATTCCAGTTAGAGGTAAGTTCTTGGACTTAATTTTGAAAGAACAGGAATTAATTGAAGAATGCCTGATTGTAATAGGATAATGATAAGTACTTCGGTGGTCATGCCATATACTTGTCAATGCACTGAAAACGCATTTATGTGAGAAGTACATTAGTACAGCATTAGAATCCTTAATAGGAAGTTGACAGCATGGCTTGTAATTTTATTCATACTTTAAGTTACAAATCTTTTATTGTGCTTGTCCGCTGTAGCAAGCATATTTCTTTAATTTTTCAATTTTCCTTGTAGGCATAAATCATGGTCAACGCATTTCACTCACTGAAATTTATATTATTAATCATTATTTTTTTTAGATTTATAGGATTCGTACAACACTGTTCTTATGTATTTGAAACTTAATCCATTTAATTATAGCTCAAATTGATTGATTGTATATCCTTATTTAGGGAATAAAGCCGAACTATAAACACAAAATAAAATTGACTAAATGGGTACAAGGAGGACACTTACCTCTACTGGGCTCATCATCAACGTAATCTCTTCTTTTCAAATGCATTGCTGAATGAATCAGTGAACAACGGAACTGAGCAGAAAGGATTGGATTCCTTCTCATCTTGTTGCAAGCTTAAGTCTGCACTTCATTACTCTGACCTATTTCTAGGTTCTAAAGAGAGTATTGGAGTGCCCATCCCACAGATCATCATGGATTTGAATGCTGCAGCTTCCTTCAGGTGTCATTGTGCGCACCAATCCTTCTATGTCTTGCTTATATACCCAACGAAACCCCAAGTTCTTTGTCTCTATGCACAAACCTTGGGGTTGTCGTTTGAGTTCCATTTCGACTATCAATCTAATGCCATCAAAATCATGAGTTTCTTGTGTAAGCCAATATATCATTTCAGTGAACCATTCACGAGAAAAATAGACTCGCCAGAGGTGATCTGATTTCATTGTCACTAGATCTTTCTGCAGATGTATATGACTTTTGAGGTAAACCCCAGAGTCTTTTTTGTGTAAGTGGCAAGTCATCTTGGATGTCATATTATTCAAATTAGTTGGATCAATATGTGCAACAAATGCTGCGGAGACAACTATGCCTATCCAGTCTCTGTCATATACAATGGAAGATGGTTCTATGCCTATATTATTATCCACAGTCTGATTGTTGAACCACTTTGGTATTTGACTCCCAGGAATAACAATATCAATCTAGCCAAGGTCGGCACAGGAATCCTGTCGTGCCTGCTATAAGAAAAGCAGTTATGTCTTAGTTCCTACACACACAAATAGAAAGAGAGATAGACTGGGTAAAGAGAGAAAAACTACGCACCTGAATGATTTGTGTCATCCAAGAAAAAGCCACCCCACTACACTTCTCCATCTCACACAATTTCGGGCAATCAAAAATAAGTAATCGTACTGAAAATCGTCTGTCTCGTGGCAAGACAATACTTGTTGGGAGCTCAGGCAAATATTTCAGCTTGGAAAGATGCTTGATGCTACAAGGTAGTGTAACAAATTGGTTTCCCCCTATGTTTAGTGTTTCTAAATGAGTTAGCCATCCAACAGCATCAGGGATTTGATGTAGGCTACAGAAACTCAGGTCAAGTTCTCGCAAACCAGGGAAATATAGCAAAGAAGGGAACAATATAATATTTGAATACTTATTTGTTCCAAAATAGAAGAACCGTAAAGGTAACATATTTTTTCTAATGGAGGATGTTGATCGGCATTGCATAGCAGCTTCACTAATATCAAGCTTCTTTAAATTCTCTGCATGCCTTGGCTTTTCTATCAGCTATTCATTAAATAAATGTGAACACTCAGAGAGACCTAAAATTGAAAGAGAATTGAGAGCACATATGTTGTTTGGGATACTGATTAGATTTTTGCAATTTTTCAATTTTAAAGAATAAAGATTGCTTAGAAGACCAATTGATTGACTTATCTTCACTAGTTTTGTACATCCTTCAAGCTCTAGCTCCCAAGGTTCGGGATCCCTCTAAAATCTGGCAACTTGATAAGATTTTTTGAGTGACAGAGATCCAAAACTCTCAAATGATGGAGAAGCTGCTAAAGGTCAAGAAGAGCACACAAAATTAGCCACCACCGTTTCAAATTCTTTTATTAGTTCAATTAACCAATAGAGAAAGCGGAAATAACATGAAATATATATTTTTTAGTATAAACATTATTTCGTATAGAATATGAAAAAAGACATTTACTATACTTTTATGCCTTTCCATGGTTGTTTGATGCTGCTATGTGGCATGATTAATGAACCAAGTTTATTTGGCTAGAAACTTGATGGCAAAACTTGAAGGGATATGCTTCCCATTCAAGATGTCTTAATTTATTGGAAAAGACAAGTAAGGCTTTGTGAAAAACTCACTCTTTTGAGTATGAGCAATCTAAGACTACTTACTTTTGATAACCCTTCAACCTTCAAAGTTGTGCCTTCTCTAAAAGATGATGGATGATCCACAATAATAGCTACAGTTTTTTTTGTTTCCTAAAACATTGTAAATAAGAAAGAAAACCATCAATCACTTGAATTACATATGGATTTTAGAAATGCAGTAATAAAATTTTATTTTATAAAGGGATATTTTACCATATTTTCCAACTGAACATAGCACAGATCTTCATAGAGCCACAACTTGCTCCACTTCCTTGGCTCTGTGGGTGAATTTTCTCGAACAATTTTTCTTCCTAACTCTTGCAACAAATCATGCATTCGAATCCAAGGACCCAAAATGGTTATAAGTGACTTATCAACAAGAACTCCTATTCCAATATCATAATGAAATCCGCAATTATCTAAAACATTGGTCACATATTTTGCAGAGTCATAGTTGAAGAAGCAAGCAATATCTAGAAATATTTCCTTTTCTATTTCCTTCAATCCATCATAACTTATTCAAAGCACATTCATTATATCATCATCTGGGTTTTCTCTCATTCTAGCTAAGGCACTTGTCCGCCCAGAAACATCTCGACCATACAAAAATGAGCCCAATACTTTAATTGCTAATGGAAGGCCTTTAGCATACTTCAGTGCATCCTTTGTCAAATCTTCATAACCTCCCAAAATATAATCATGTTTGAAAGCTTTCTTGCAAAATAATTGAAGAGCTTCTCCCTCATTCAATAGTTTAACATTGTAAATAACATCTATTCCATACTCCTTCAAGATATGTTTATCTCTAGAAATTATGATGATTCTACTCCTTCCACCTAGGCATTCACGATACACAGCCAATTTTTCTAGTTGTTCAACTTGATTAACATTATCAAGAACTATTAGTGCCCTTACATGGCATAGCCTAGTTCTCACCAAATAGCTTCCTTCAAAAAGACTGCATATCTCTAGATTTTTATCATTTAGAGCTTGATGAAGAAAATATTTCTATACACCTATTGGACCAGAAGCTTGATAAACTTTGCTTACATCATGAATAAAACAACAGGTCTCATATTGACGTGAGATTCTACTATACAAAATAGTAGTAAGAGCTGTCTTTCTTATTCCTCCCAACCCACAAATTTTGCCTAGTTAAAATTTTGCCTTTGTCTCGAACCCGAACTTCCCCCTATCTTGGTCTAACCTTAGAGTTTGGGATGTTACAGAAAACAATCAAGTTTAAGGAAAAATTTTATGGCATAACTATAAAACTAGCAATATGGGGGACCAAATGTTGGGAGATAAAGAGCAACAACTAAGGTTAATGTTGCATAGATGAGGACATCGCATTGGATGAGTGGATACATTAAACAAAATAAAATTATGAATAAATGAATTAGAAAGAAAGTTGATGTAGTACTTATTAATTGTAGAAAATATTGTAGAATCTCTCCTTAAGTGGTTTAGACATATATGGAGAAAGTCTACAGAAACTTCATTAAGGAATAGTTAGTGACTTAAAAAAAACAAATGAAAAACCATTGATAAATTTAGATTATAAGTTGTTGACATGATTTATGATAATACACTATGGTATTATCTAATTTATTTAGCTGAACTTGTCTAATAACATAAATTCGATTAATGTTATTCCATCCTAACAAGAGGCATTATCTTCTCCCATTCAATTTCCTTGCCCCTTTCTTTAGCCATTACATATATACAATGTACTCAAAATTTAAAATTCATTTGTTTAAATTTGAAAGAAAATATTTTATTATATAATTTTTTAATTACTCTTTTTAATTTATAAAAGTGTCAAAATAATTATTTTGAAGTTTCATTTCTTTCAAAAAAAAATTATTTAATTTTCTTAAATTTTTTTATATTATATCTTTTAATTAAAAAAATTCTTAAAATTAGTGCTCAAAGAAATTAAGAGTGTTCAATCCTCAGGTATGAATCACTTTCATTCTCTTCCATTTCAAATTTTGCATTATGCATTTTGCATTTCATTCTAGTTTGACATTCATTGCAACTTTTCTGCCTCCTACCTAGCGGACTGATTACCAGATAAATGGCTATAGCAAATCAGGGATTAACGTTTACGTTTGTTTCCCTTAAGGCCTTAATTGACCATGTATACAAGTGTGTGAAAGTAAATGATCATGTGTCTCTCTTATTTATGTCAGGGATTTCGGACAGACGGGAAGAAAAGAATGTGCATTTGATACTAGACCATTGCAAATAAGGTCTTCCATTTTTCAATTAATACTTGCTGGGATTGCATGACTGTCCTTTGCATTTAAGAATTTCCTATGCCCATTATGCAAGTAGAAGAGATAATCATTCTAGTCGCCCACACTCCTCCCTGATGATATCATGTATTGTTATGATTTAAACTTCTAAAGTCCTAATTTTACCATCCACTTTATAGTAAGAGGTGCATTCATTAAGATTTGATACAAGTTAGTCCTTTATTAAGCATCTTTTTAGTGGAAATGAATCAAAAGATTTATCGCATACATCTTGGGTGGGGAAATTGAACAAGCATTCATAAAATATGTGCAAAGAATAAGGATGTAAGTGTGCCTCACCCAGTTGTACAAGTTTATCAATTGTGACAAAGAAGGGTTATTGACAGTTGAGTTGACAACAGTAGAGTCAAATGACAGCATGAGCATACTGATAACCAGCTGCAATTTATCACACCTAATATACATGGGACCCTTGCTCAACTCTACCTTACATTACAACTAATTCAGCATTTTTTTGCATTCTTGTCACAATTGTAAGCCTCTTACATATTTGCTGTACAAAATCCTGGACAGATCTAGCTTCCATTTGTGGCCATGACTTGGATTTGCAATGTACGTTCTTATTCCTTCCTCCCAGTGCTAGCCCCGAAGCCTCAACTTCACAAAGAAGTAATTTCGTTATGCCACTGAAAGATGCACTATTGTTAGTGTGTTGCAGCATCTTAGTTAAAAAACAAAAGTAAGAGGAGCTAAACTGGTTTCATCCATTTCATTCACTTGCAGCATATATATTTATACGCAAAAGAGGCTTTAAGGCTTGCTAATGATCCATGCAAACTCTGATACAGATTTCCCTGAATAAGGAACAGCACTCCTTTTCTAACGGCCCACATCAGTTAGTATAATAGCCGTCAGTTAGTTCCCATATGTAACTTTTTCTTAAATTTCAACAAAGCCCATACCTGTTATCAAAACATCTAAATCAGAATATGTTTTGTCAGCACTTGAAAACAGGAGCAAGGGTTAAAAAAATTTGTTTACATGAAGGAGAAGTTGGCTGTCTTCCAACTTCCTAGTGGTAATTACTGATATGCCATAGTATACAGCGGAATGCAACATGTGTGATATTTATATAACAACTGAGAGGGTATAGGTGACATATCAACAAATCGTCAGGGCAACAAAGTCTTTTAGTTGAGTGAGCAATTCTGATACGGAAGAAAGAATTGGTTAGAAGTCCTGAAGGTGGATCTCACCAGTGTGTGAGGCATTTGGAGTGAGGTACCCCTGAACTCTAGACTTTTCGATCACTTTTCCTTCTTGTTTTCTCTGCGATTTCTCTGTATTCCATCTCTGTTATTGATTATCAGCACCATATTGCCATTTTAACTCATCAATAGAGCATCCTTCAATCCGAAGTTTCCTTCTATTTTCTACTGTTCTTTCTTTGGGTTGTTACTTGTTACATATAGTATGATTTCTTGCCCCGATATATTTTTGTACTTGTTCATTATTTTACACTGACAGATTATCATTATATGTCCTGTTAGACATAAATAAGCAAAGGATTGTTACAGGGATTTTTTACTCCCTCTCATTATGAGGTTAGTGAGTTCCCGGATCATCTCAGTTCTTCTATCAGGCATGACCAAATCACTGACAATTCCTAGTATTGAAATTCATGACAACAATTATAAATGTAACCTCCTTTGACTTGAAAAGGGATACTCTGAGGTTATGCTCCAATTACGAATTTCCCTAGGCATGTTCTAAGGTTGATAATGGGACCTCTTTTGACAAAATAAAAGGATATTCCAGTTAGAAGTTAGTTCCTGAACTTAATTTTGAAAGAATAGGAATTAACTGAAGAATGTATTACTTTAATAGAATACAAGTATTTCAGCGGTCATGCCATACAGTTGTCAATGCATTGAAAATCCATCTATCTGAGAAGTACTTTATTACGGCATTAGAATCCTTAATAGGAAATTGACTCTTAACTGTATTCATACTTTAACTTTCAAATCTTTTATGGGGGTTGCCTGATTTAGAGAGCATATTTCATTACTTTTTCAATTTTCCTTGTAGGCAATATATATATATATATATGCTTATTCATTATTTGTTTAGACTTATAGGATTCATACAGCACTGTTCTTATATCTTTGAAACTTAAATCCATTTAATTATAGTTCAAATTTACTGTATATCCTTATTTAGGGAATAATGCAGAACCATAAACCCAAAAATAAAAGTGACCAAATGGGGTACAAAGACTATCACCTCTGCGGTGGTTGATCATCAACGTAATCTCTTCTTTTGAAATGCACTGCTGAATGAATCAGTGAACAACGGAACTGAGTAGAAAGGATTTGATTTCTTCTCATCTTGTTGCAAGCTTAAGTATGTACTTCATTACTTTGGCCTATTTCTAGATTCTAAAGAGAGTATTGGAGTGCCCATCCCAGATCATTATGGATTTGAATGCTGCTGCTTCCTTCAGGTGTCATTGTCCGCATCAATCCTTCTATGTCCTGCTTATATACCCAATGAAACCCCACTTTCTTTATCTTTATACACAAACCTTGGGGTTGTTGCTCGTGTTTCATTTCGAATACCAATTTTATGCCATCAAAATCATGATTGTCTTCTGTAATCCACTTCATAATATCAGTGAAACATTCACGAGCAAAATAGACTAGCCAGAGGTGATCTGATTTCAGTGTCACTAGATCTTTCTGTAGATGTATACGACCTGTGACGTAGAACCCCCGCTTTTTCTTGAAGAAACGGCAAATCATATTAGATGTCATATTATTCAAATTAGTTGGATCAATATGTGCAACAAATTCTGCGGAGACAACTATGCCGATCCAGTCTTTGTCAAATATAATGGAAGATGGTTCTATGCCTATTTCAGTACCCACAGTCTGATTGTTGAACCACTTTGGTATTTGACTCCCAGGAATAACAATACCAATCCAGCAAAGGTTGGCACAGGAATCCTGTTGTGCCTGGTACAAGAAAAGCAGTTATGTCTTAGTTCCTGCACACAAAGATGGAAAGAGAGATAGATAGGGAAAAGAGATAAGAACTACGCACCTGAAGGATTTGTATCATCCAAGAAAAAGCCACTCTGCTACACTGCTCCAACTCACATAATTTCGGGCAGTCAAAAATAAGCAATTCTACTTTAAAATCTCTATCTCGTGGCAAGACAGTACTTATTGGGAGCTCAGGCAAATATTTCGGCTTCTTGCAATGCTCCAAGTTTAACGCTATCAGCTTGGAAAGATGCTTGATGCTACGAGGTAGTGTAACAAATTGGTTTCCCCCTATGTTTAGTGTTTCTAAATGAGTTAGCCATCCAACAGCATCAGGGATTTGATCTAGGTTGCAGAAACTCAGGTCAAGTTCTCGCAAACCAGGGAAATATAGCAAAGAAGGGAACAATATAACATTTGAATATTTATTTGTTCCAAAACAGAAGAACCGTAAAGGCAACATATTTTTTCTAATGGAGGATGTTGATTGGCATTGCATAACAGCTTCACTAATATCAAGCTTCTTTAAATGCTCTGCATGCCTTGGCTTTTCTATCAGCTGTTCATTAAATAAATGTGAACACCCAGAGAGATCTAAAATTGAAAGAGAATTGAGACCAAATATGTTGTTTGGGATACTGTTTAGATTTTTGCAATTTTTCAAGTTTAAAGAATAAAGGTAGCTTAGAAGACCAATTGATGGACTTATCTTCACTAGTTTTGTACATCCTTCAAGCTCTAGCTCCTCAAGGTTTGGGATCCCTCTAAAATCTGGCAACTTGATAAGATATTTTGAATGACGGAGATCCAAAACTGTCAAATGATGGAGAGGCTGCAGAGGGTCAAGAGGAGCGCGCACAATTAGTCACCACAGTTTAAAATTCTTTCGTTTGTTCGATTAACCGATAGAGAAAGAGGAAATAAAATGAGATATAATTTTTTATTATAAACATTATTTCTCATAGAATATAAAAAAAGACATTTACCATACTTTTACGCCTTTCCATGGTTGTTTGATGCTGCTATGTGGCATGATTAATGAACCAAGTTTATTTGGTTGAAAACTTTATGGCAAACACTGGAAGGGGTATGCTTCCCACTCAAGATGTCGTAATTCATTGGAAAGACACTTAAGGCTTCCCGAAAAACTCATTCCTTTGAGGATGAGTAACCTAAGATTACTCATTTTTGATAACCCTTCAATATTCAAAGTTGTGCCTTCTCTAGAAGATGATGGATGACCCACAACAATAGCTACAAGGTTTTGTGTTTCCTAAAACATTGCAAATAAGAAAGAAAAACATAAATCACTTGAATTATACATGGAATTTAGAAATGTAGGTAATAGAGGTTCTTTTCTTTTTTTCAAAGGTATATTTTACCATATTTTCCGTCAAAACATTGTAGAGATCTTCATAGAGCCACAACCTACTCCAATTGCTTGGCTTTGTGGGTGAATTTTCTCGAACAATTTTTTTACCTAGCTCTTGCACCAAATCATGCATTTGAATAAGAGAATTCAAAATGAATATAAGTGACTTATCAATGAGAACTCTTATTCCAATATCAGGATGAAATCCACAATTATCTAAAACTTTGGTCACATATTTTGTAGAGTAGTAGTTAAAGAAGCAAGCAATATCTAGAAACATTTCCTTTTCTATTTCCTTTAATCCGTCATAACTGATTCGAAGCACATTCATTATATCATCATCTGGGTTTTCTCTCATTCTAGCTAAAGCACTTGTCCACCAACAAATATCTCGGCCAAACAAAAATGAGCCCAATACTTTAATTGCTAATGGAATGCCTTTAGCATACTTCAATGCATCCATTGTCAAATCTTCATAACCTCCAAAATATAATCACTTTTGAGCAGCTTTCTTGCAAAACAATTGAAGAGCTTCTCCCTCATTCAACAGTTTAACATTGTAAATAACATCTATTCCATATTCCTTCAAGATATGTTTATTGCTAGAAATTATGATGATTCTACTCCCTGCACCTAGGCATTCACGATACACAGCCAATTTTTCTAGTTGTTCAACTTGATCAACATTATCAAGAACTATAAGTGCCTTAACATGGCATAGCCTAGTTCTCACCAAATAGGTTCCTTCAAAAACATTGCATATCTCTAGATTTTTATCATTCAGAGCTTGATGAAGAAAATGTTTCTGTACACCTGTTGGACCAAAAGCTTGATAAGTTTTGCTTACGTCATGAATAAAACAATATGTATCATATTGATATGAGATTCTACTATACAAAATAGTAGCAAGAGTTGTCTTTCCTATTCCTCCCAATCCACAAATTCCCAGAACTTGAACATCATCATTGGTGCCCAAAAGCAAAAGCCTTTCTATTCCTTTATAGGAGACTGCCACCCAACTAGATCATTAGGAAAACTAGAAAATTTGTGACCCAACATATGTATTATTACTTCAACAATTTTTCAATTTCTGCATTTTGTGGCCTGAAAATTTGTAGAAAAATATAACACCAAATCATCAGCTTATAAAACCAATAATAACAATATTAATAGTAGTATCAAAACATTACACAGAGGATTAAAACAAAGTAAAGATTTTTATTATTATCATTTTACTTTATAGAAACTCCTATTAGTCTTTCCCCAAGCATGTAAATTTTGACCCGAATTGAGTGTTACATCTTTAACAAATTATACAATACTTTCCCGACTCCAGTTTGGAAAAGGAAAGTAAATTTAAAAATACAAAATCACTAAAACAAAAAAAATTAAAGAATATACGTGATATATATTGAGTGCATCCGTAATAAATTAAGATTTTTGTTTTCATGAAAACCTTAAATTTGCTTTAAGTTGTTGCACAAAAATAAACCATCAACGTTTAGAAAAATTTACCTATCCCGGATATCCCAGCCAGTGAGATTGGCCACTTATGTCAGTGCTTCCCTCCATCTTTGCACTTGCCCCATCATCTCCAAGTCTTCTTTGAATCTTTCGTCATGTTTAGCAAAGGCTTTCCCATAATCTTTCGCACCTCAGAGGGGTCAACATCATAGAAAACAGGAAGAACACGTTTTTCTGAGACTTGAATGCAATCCACCATCTTTGCCGGTTCTTGCAGGCACCAAGTGGAGGAAGCATAGTTCTTTGAGAAGACAACAATGAAAACCCGTGATCCTTCAATTGCGTGTATGAGCTCAAGTGTTATATGGATTCTCCTTTCTTCAGTCTTTTGTCATCCCTGAAGGCAAGAATGCTTTTTCTCTGCAAAGCAGCAAAGAGATGATCAGTGAAACCGTTGCGGGTGTCCTTACCTCTGAAGCTGACAAACACGTCACATGCTCATATCATTTGAGATGAAGAGATGATTTGGTTGCTGTTGGAAGCCATTGCAAAAGCCGAAGTACGCTTGTTGAAGATGGTGTATAACTAGTTTAAGGTATGTGTGTTGACCAAAAACAATATAATGTATGTACATGTAACTAGGAGCTCAAGTGCTTTCAAACAAACGACACGCGTGTGGAAGTAAGGAAATTGTCGGTAGGTAGGATCCATTTACGGTAGACCATGCATGGGAAGGATCATGAATGGTCTATGCCCTAGGAACTGTAGATTATGTAATACAAGAGATTAATGGATAAGATTCTTCAACTGAAACTTGTGGTGAGGCAAGGTGTGAAAATATGTACAATATTTGCAAAGTGAACCTCCAGCTACCGCTATTTTCGTCGAGCTCCATCCCATGCAGCATTTCCGTCCATGGTCCATCATATGCATCAACATGTTGGACGGGCGTCTCCATTGAGGTGCGAAAAGTGAAGGGCCATGCTTAAGGCTTCTGCATCTGGGCGAGTTGCTCTTTCTTGTGCCACTTCTTTTGTCTCTCTTGACAGGTTTAAGTTTATTGGAGAGTTTTATTTTCCTTAGCTTCCCTTTTATCTCATTATTATAATGATATCACGAAAAGGATTCTCAGTTTTGTGTTCTTTGGTTGTCGAAAGTACAAGAGCATCTTTTGGTAATGAGTTTGTAAGGTAAAATTAGTGCTTTTTTTATTTTAATAAAAGTTTTTTTTTTGGCGAGAAAATAAAAGTTGTTTGGGTAAAAGATAACTAAATAGATTATAAGTAAAAATTATAATTCTAAATTGAAAAATTGTTTATAATTATGAGCAATTTTTTAAAACTTTTGATATAAATAAAATACACTATTTTAAAATTATTTTTAAGTTAATACATCTAAATATAAATTAATTTTTATATAATTAATTATAAAAAACTTATTCTTTTAATTGATTATTAAAATAATTTTAACCTCACAAAATTTTCAACTCCGAGTATTGCTTATTTACTTATGTAAATCCTTAAGAATTTGGAGTATTAATGAGGTAAAGGTAAAAGATTTGTTGAATCAAGTGCTTATTATTATAGATCAAAAGTTATAACTTATGGTAAGAGTAACTTTGCTTCCTTAAAATCTTTCACAATCACATTGAAAATAAGGTGTTGTTCCTACAATTGGCACCATGAGTTAAAATATTAAACCCATCAAATCCTAAAGATGATACTAGCCAAATAAAACTAACAATGTATAATAAAGTATCACTACAAAAAACGTGTCAATTAGGGGTGGTTTTTTTTTCCATTTAGAGATAGTTTTCAACCTCCGTAGAATTACTTGCGGCAGTTTTTACATAACCTCCACAACCTTATGTTAACTGTTTTTAGCTCCCACAAATTGTGGCGGTTCTATTTTATTTGTGGTAGTTTTAAACCCCCTCAATCTTGTTTTATCTTTTAACAAATAAAATTGATTGTGGGGGTGGAAACTGCCATAATTTAAATGTCACAATATAAATTAATTTCAAGTTGTTATAATTTTTATTTTATAATTGGCACTATAATTTTTGTGAGATTAAAAATTGCTAGATATATAATATAGGCCTTTTTTAATTATTCCTAATATCAATCCATTAATAAACAATATATAAAAAATAATTAAATAAAAATTATATACTAAGCAATCACAAATGTAAATAATTTCTCTAAAATATCTATATGTAATCTAAATTCAATTACCAACATTCATAAAGAGTTCATGACTTCAAATTCATAATAAAATCGACAAAGTTTACAAATTTAAATTCATAATAAAACCCTCAGAGTTTATGACTTCAGATTCATAATAACACCCACAGAGTTCATAGCTTCAAATTCATAATAAAATCCACAAAGTTCATAAATTAAAATTCATAGTAAAATTCACAAAATGATCATCACTGCAAATCTGTAATAAGTTCTCACTAGAAGTGATCTAATTGTTGATAAAGAAAATACAAAACTAAACATTGTCTTGGTGATTTGTGTTACTGCCACCCGATGATCTTCTTACATTCATTGGTGTAGTAGGCTCACTTCCAACATCACATGGCTAAAACAATAAAAAAGAAATTAAGTACAAAAAGTAAGTACTTATCAAAAGTATAACTCAGACATCAATCATTTACAGAAAGTAAGTACTTCTCAAAAGTAGAACTCATCTCAAAATTGGATGAAATCCTTGTTGGAAATGAGAAAATGCATCAATTCAGTGAAAACTTTGAATCTCTTAGCAATTTAAAGGATGGATATCATGCACTTGGAAAATCATTAATTGAAGGACATGCTAATAGATAAGAAAAAGGAATTCAAGAGTCTTTCTTGTCATCTTTCTGCAGCTGTGGAGAAATTGTCACAGCAACAACTGACTAAGAAAAAGCTGTTGCAAACTATTTGGAAGCTCGAGAATGATATAGGGGATGCATATGCTGGAGTTTCGGTTATTCAAGATATATATAAATGTCTCTTTGAAGGTATTACAAGTGAATTCAGATGCATTACTAAAGAATTACATCTAAAGAACAGTATCATGGAAGAAAGGAGAAGCTTTGGTGGATGCGAACAAAGCATAAAAATTGGAAGATTCTTTGAGAAGAGAAACTAAAACAAGAAATGCTTAAGTTGACATCAATAGTGGAAGAAAAGGAGAAGTTGTACAGGAGGTAACAAATGCATCGATTAGGAGATCCCCAATATGTTTGTTATCTTCTAATCCAATGTACTCCTTTGAATAACGATACAAAGAGAGCATAAGGTTTTAAAGCCAGCTCTGAGTGAAGAATGGGAATCTATATTTTCCTAAAGAAAATGTATTCTTCTACTCTTTTCTACTTTTAAGTTTCTCAATTAATTAAACAAAGATGGTAGTATACGTTGAAAATCTATGGTTAATTAATCAAGCTTGTATTTATTAAATATTGGGAGGATGTGATGATTTGATTAGCTCCTCAAGACTTAAGATGGTATATATTAGGGAAAAAAAAAGGACACAGAAGTTAGTTTACAATAATAATAGGGAAATTTTGTTTGTCCTTCAATAAATATCCCTAATATATGCCTAACATTGAGCAACTTCATTCATAAATTACTAATTCAACATTGGCGTGAGAAGGGAATTATTGAAATGGTTGAGATGAGCCTAAATGTTGGCTGCATCTATATGCCAAGTCTTGCTTGCTTGGGCTTAGTGAAAAGTGGGTTTAGTCAACTTTTCATAATTAGCCATACTTGCATGAACAAGGGAAGCTTGAACACCATTCACGCCATACTTGACTATGAATCAAGTAATGTCGTTGACCAAGAAAATATTTCTTTAATGTCCTCAATTGAAATATACCTTTTAAGTTTGATTACTGCCAGCACCAGCTTTTAGTTTGGTTCCCCTCGTGCTAGCCTACCATGACATTCATGAGATCACTTTTTCTGCCTTAATACGTGATACTCTTATTTTTACTCTATGTTACAATAAAAGGAGTGCTTAGCCTACTGATTTCAGCTAGAGTAATGATATCATGAAGCAAAGAGAGGGGGGAAAAAAAAGAGGACATGTCGTTACCAGAATTAGGTGATTTGGAGCTAGTAACAACTTTGTAGCATTCAAACAGGCTAAAGCCAAAGTATGTTGATAGTTTCATGATCCTTGCAACTTCCTGAAGCAAACATAAGTTAATTAACAAATAAGGTTTTAATCTTGACAGCGTAAACATAATTGATTGAGGATATCAAGAAACTCAAACAGAAGTAAAATGACTATGTCTAAGATAGCAGAACCGTATATTGATTAAGGCCATATCATAATTAATTAGAAACTATTGTAAACAAAAATTTCTTCTTATTAGCAGTACATGAAGCTAAGTTCACCAGGTGAAACCTTTCCATCAAATTAATGACTAAATCATTTTGTCAATCACATATCTATAAATGAAAACGTAGCAGCTCTATGAACTACACAATCAGTTTTATTCATCTTAGCGATCTGTCACTTCCAAAAAATATGTATATGAACAATCTTTGCTCATCAAATTTATTCCCAAAATAAACTTCGTAGTATATACTATATGCTTAACCTCTTTTTTTACCCTACGTAAAAATACTTAGTTGTTTTTATGAAAAACTTCATTAGTATGGCATCTTATGCAGTATTTTTAACATTTCATGCAAGGTTCTTTGTACTTATTTACAACCGAGAAACACATTGGTCCTTTATGCAAATAGGTTAGGAAAAAATGAAGGAATTCAGAAATAACAAGTGAAACAGCAATAACTAAACAAGTAAAATACCAACGAAGTAAAATGTTCCAATGAACGCTTTTCCCTCAACATTAACATTCTATAGACAAAAAACAAGTCCCATAAGGACACCAACACCCAGGGATACAAAGAAACAAAAATACATGTAAACAACAAGACAATTTTGAGAACAAAACAACCAAACCAGCAGAAAAAAGAGCCCCAGGTGCAAAATAATCAGTGCCAACTCCTAACAAGGAAACAGGTAAGGACAACAAAAATAGGGGATAAAGGGAAACTTGACATCATGCTCATCACCAAAACCCCAATCAAAGTTAATTAATTGGCAAAACTCAAGCAGCAAGACTGGCTAGAAATGCACAAAGAATGCACAAAAGTTATTTCTTCAAACATATCATAGCACCCTATAGAAGCTGAAGCCAAAAGAGAAAAAAAAAAAAAATCAACTTAGAGTAAAGGAACCCCGTTATATGGCTCAAAGCCTCATCTAGGTCTTTTCATTTGATATTCACACTATCCTTTTGCAAACACAATTGACAACTTCCACAAATTATGTCAAGTCTCAACACCAATCCATTTTCTAGCAGTAGATCTAACAGTTTTATTTCCCCCGTCTATCTTCATACAGAAAATAGAAGGGTGAAGCTCCATTCTTTCCTCCAAAATGAAGCGCTAAAATGTTCTATTTCTTAGCCATAGCTAACTTTAATCCAGTTGCAGCAAAATTTAAGAGCTCAAATTGTAAATATTAAACAAAATCAAAATTCTCCCAAACTTCTAGAACCCCAACATGTATCGCGAACACAAAAACTAAGGAAGGAACAACCAACAATCACAAGCATATCTTGGAATTGTGAAAAAAAGAAACTAGAAAAAGGAAAAGAAACCTAATTTCAGAGGGTAGCGAAAAACCTCAATCGTGATGGTGGTGATGTTCTTCTAGTGAGGAGATTCAGTGGCCTTGGAGAGCAGTTACCCCATCTTGAGTGCAAGAACCAATAAAGCAAGAGCTATATAGAATGAGAGCAATAATGAAGGAAAAATGGCGAGGCCTTTGGTGGAGAAAGAGCAACAATAGCGGAGAAGAGGCGTAATCAACGGCAAAGGGGGAAAAATGTGAAAGTATTAATGGGAAAGTAATGAGTATTGAAACCCTTGGGACTAATGAGTCCCTTTTATTTGAGACGGTTTAAAACCTTCCCAAATTGTGAGAAAAAAATGCCTCTAATCGAGTGATTTATAGTAAAATAAAAAATCACCCCTTCTCATTAATTTTAGGTAGTTTTCAACAAACTCTTCAATAAAATCGCCTCTAATTAGCGCTTTTTTTGTAGTGTGTCCTTTTAGCTCTTCTTGGATATTGGAACCGTAAGAAAAGCTAATGCCTAAGCTTATGTGGCCAATTAGATGGAGAGAAGTAGCACCGAATAGGGGTGAACCTTTGGGTTGGGTCGACCCACTAACTCATAGGTTTCAACCTAATCCAACTCACAAGATACGAGTTGGGTTGGATTCATGGGTTGAGTCGGGTTGAAAAATCTATAATCCATGAGAAATGGGTTGGGTCATGAATTTGAAAATTTGCGATCTACACAACCTAACCTAACCTAGCCCAACTCAACCCAAATCACCTATGAGAAGTTGATGGGGCATTTGATATATTATTGCGATGAAAATCCAATGAATCATTTAGATACTACTGGATATTTTGAAAAGATTGAAAATGAAGCTAATAATTATATCAATTCATACATACATACATATATATATATATATATATATATATATACATATATATATATATATATATATATATATATATATATATACATATATATATATATATATATATATATATATATGACACTAGCTTCAATTGTTTCATGTAGTTTATTATATTTTTAGGGCTTATATATATTTTCATGAAGACTACAAAGACTTAAATATGCATTTTTGAAAATTTAATGTTTTTTTTTTTTTAAATTTAGGTGGCTTCTATCATGCACCTCACAAAGTATGGTGCATGATGCACCTTGTGCATAAAATCAAGTACACAATACTCCTCTTCCCATTTTCTCCTCCCCATCCTTCATTTTTGATTTTCTTTCACCTATCCTAGCACAGCCACCCGGCTCCAACCTTCTGGTGGCGCTTCACCAATCCGCTTTAGCTATCACGTCAAGCCACCATGTCATGCCACCGTGTTACAGCCCAGTTCCAGCCTTCTCATCTTGCTATTATTGATGTCGAGCTTGGTGAAGGATGATCATTGGTGCGTACAATAACAACTTATACCACTTGCAATGCACCAGCAGAGTCCTTCACCAGAAGCCAACCCTCACCAGGTCTGTAACATCACGTCCAAGGGGAGAACGCATATGGACACAACCCCTTTCCATCTTCTCTAATAATAACACAAATTTGTAGCCAAAAACTCCTCATTCTTCCTCTATGGTGGCGCTCGAACAGCGGACAATGGCACATTTGAAAACTAGGTGCCGTCACAACGAGAATGGCAACGGTACTATGGGGAGCTGCCATCTACCCTTTCCTGGTCATCTTTTGTGGTGAAAATAGCCGCTTAGAATTGCTTCATCTGCAGTGAGAAGAGGGAAGGCGCCCGATGGCGAAGAGTCATGGCCTGAGGGTGGATCAAGGAGGCGAGAGGAGATAAGCGAGGACATTGTTTAGCCACATTCACAAGTTCGTTTAACCACATTCACAATTTTATTTAGGCGCATTTTTGAGTTTGTTTAGCCACATCCTCAAATCATTTGCTTGATTTTTGAATGCGACTAAAGAGAAGTCCACTGCATAGCGGTGCATAATGCTCCTACTTTGTGAGGTGCATTTGAGCCAAAACCTTAAATTTATTCATATTGGGATTATATGTTTGTTAAAAGATTTGATATTTATATTATATTTTATGTTATTTATATTTAGATTTATTATATTTGATTATATGTTTTAATAGATTTGATTGGTAACTTTTTTTTCTCGAATATATAGTGAACTGATGGATTTGACCCATGAGTAGGTTGGGTTAGGATAGATTTAAAGGAAAATTTTGCTCCATTCAACTGACTTAATCCCTTTATTTGATTGAAGCGAGTTGGGTCGAAAAAGTCCTCAAACCAACTCGAGCCAACTCACGTCCAACCTTCACTGAATGTTAGGCACAATGTGATATGAACCCCATATAAAAATGCGATATCTGTAAGAGATTTGGAACTATATGGCCTGATCACTATTATTGAGCCATTGAATATTATGGCCTTGGATGCTTCAAGGTTGTCAATCTCAACTTTTCTACCAGGGTAGTGCTAGCAACATTAACAAATCTACCTCCATCAATTATAACATTACAAGTCTTGTCTTGAATAAGACACCTAGTGTGAGAGATGTTCTCAGGTTATATCCCATCTCCATCCTCCTCTTTAACTTGTGTGTTGAGTGCTCTCCAAGTAATCAAGAATGTTACTTCCCTTTGGATGCTTTACATCACTTACATCTTTAAATCTGGCATGGACTTATAATCTGATTCTCCCTCTATCTCTAACTCAATCTCTTCATTGTCTCGCATAATCATCATCCTCTTGTTTGGACAATGAGAGGCAATGTGGCCTGTTCTGAAGCACCTAAAGCACTTGATGTCTCTATTCCATTGTGGCTTAGACGAGGTCGAACCTTTGTCATGGGAAAGCTACTTTTGTCTTGGCTCCTCTACTTTTCACTTAGTAGGCACTTTGTCTTCCCTCCTTCACAGATTCGGCCTCCATGAAGAAATTTCATGTCTAGTACTATCCTTCATAGCCAAGTGTACCAAGTCCTCTAACTCAACATAGTGTTGTAACTCCATATCATCTCAAATATCACCATTCAACCTAGCTAAAAATCTTACCATAATGGCTTCTCTATCCTCCTCAATATTGGCTCTAATCGTGGCCATGTCCATCTCCTTGTGATAGTCTTCAAAGCTTCTAAAATCTAGAGTCAGGTTCTGTAAATGTTTGTATAACTCTGTATAGTAATAGCTAGGGATGAAGCGCCTCTTTATAACTCTTTTCATCTCATTCCATGTATCAATAGGTCTCTCCTTATTCTTCCTTCTGCTCGAAGTAATCTAATCCCACCAAACAATAGCATAATTAGTAAATTCAATAACAGCCAATTTTACCTTTTTCTCCTTTGAGTAATTATGATAGTAAAAAATTACCTCCTCTTTTCTTTCCCACTCGAAGTAGGTATCTAGATCATTCTTCCTTTGGAACAATGGAATCACTATCTTTATGCTACTCAAATTATTGTCCTGCCTATTTGGGGACCCTTGCTCTCTTTTATGTCCACTTCTTCTCCGATCATGCTAGTTCTCTTTATATTTAGTGTACGTTCACCCTCATCTTCTGAAGGACTTTGAGCTCACCTGCGAGGCTGTCTTCTATGAGTTTTGAATGTCTCATTCCTCGTTAAGCACTCATTCATTGCCTCCAAGGTCATACTAAGGTGTTCAAATTGCCTTTGTATCGCCATGATAGCAGAATGTTCGTCCTCTTCAACTCCTAAATGTGACATTCTTACCTGCAGAAAATTATTAGTCCAATAGATAAAACATGGCCTTACCAGTCACTCCCTTATATGTTTACACTCATATGATGATCACTCAATCCACTAGTGTTTACACTTAACTTTTTTTTGCTTTTACCCTCTAATTTTCTCACTACTCTTGTCTTTTACCACTCCAAAATTCCTTAAATCCTCAATAATAAGTGAATAATTGATATCCAAGGAGCAAATAACACCTCACAAACAAAGACTCAAGAAAACCCAAACTATGGATAAAAACTAACTCCATATTTGCTAGCTCAACTTCAAATAGCCATAACTTTTGCTTCAGTAGTCAGAATGACTATTATTATACCTTTTGGAAAGTCTCTAGTGATGTAGTCTATTACCCCTCAAATTTCCTGTGGTTTGATTTTTAGGCTCCTCTTTATTGCTTATCTCAGGTATTCTTCTTCTCTGGCTGCCGCTTCTTTGCCGTTTTTTCCTTTTGTCACTATCTCTGCTCTGACTTCTTTGTTGCCCAGCTCTATACTTGTCCAACAATTCTTGCCTTACTAAGCATTCAATCTAATCTTTTAGAATAGTGTAGTCCTCGGTGGTATAACCATAATTCCCATAGAACTCACACCATTTGCTATTGTCCACTTCAAGGGGAATTTGCTGCTTTCCCGTATTCGATGGTAGTTAGATTAGCCGAGCATTATATGCTTCCTTGAGTATGGTCTCCCTCTTGGCAGTAAGAGGGGTGTACTCATCATATCAAGATTAGGAGAGGTAAAAATTTCGTCTTCCCTCATCTCGGCCCTTCTCCTTTGGGGTAGGCTCATATCTCTTTTAGCTTCTTTTCTCCTGTCTCCTACTTTGTTTTGAGTCCTCAGCTCTACCATTCTCTGTCCGAGCTTTCGCTTTCCTCATTTTTTAAACTTCCTCCATGTTGACATACCCCATAGCTCATTCCCTGAACTCAATTAGAGACCTTGAGGGTTAATTGCTAGCAAAAAGGACCCGCCGGTTGGCCTCTCTTGATGGAGTGCAATTTCATAGCAGGGTCGAGGTCTTGTATCTGTATGGCTACGGTATTAAACTGATCCAAGTACTCCCTCAGTGGTTCCTGTGGCCTTATTTGTATGGTATTTAAAGAGTCCAACATTTTCTTATAAACTCAGCTTGAGGAGAATTTGTTCGCAAAGGGTTGTGAAAGTTTGGCAAAGTTGTGGATTGACCTTGCAAGTAGTAACAAGAACCATAAAAGGCTGCCTTTTCCAAGAAGGTGAGGAATATTTGGTAGATGAAAAGATCACTTGCTCCATTGACCAGCATCATCGATTTGAACATGGTCACATGGACTAAAGGATCGCGAGTTCCGTTATATGGCTTCAACATCATCAATAGCTGGAAATTCACCAGAAAGGCCACTTACATAATAAATTCTGAGAAGGGCTCTGATCATGTCAATGGGCCTTGGGTGGTGGCTGTTTGAAGGTCTCCTCTCTCCCATAAGTATAGTAGGTGTTGTTTTCCTCTCGATCTCTAGTAGGGTCGTCATTATTCGGACAACTGTTGGCCTTGTTTTTTCTCCTATTGTTTTCCCAATTCATCATGCCATTTGAGCTTACGACTTCTGTTGCAGTTACGAAGTTGCCGGACCATCTGATACAGCTTTTCCACAATGGGAGTTTGGGGAATATTGCTCACCTCGTTTCCATCATGATGATCGTGTTGGTTGTTCTATTGATTGTGCTGGTTATTACCAACATTCTCAACCATGATTATACTCTGACTCCTTGTGGTAACTATTCACCTTGTGTAGGGATTTTCTCTGGCCCCACGATGGGCACCAATGTTCTGACCAGTTTTCTGAGGTTGTCTGATGTTGTCCTCTACAAGTCCAAGCTCATTGTGTGCTCCTTTGTTGGGGGATTTGTAAGGGACTCCAATTCTCAAAGTCAAAAATTAGTCCCAACCTAGTACAAGTAAAGGGATTAGTTACTTTTTGCTTCTCTTGAGCCCTTCTTATATCCAAGTTTGAACTTTTCTTCCCTATTCCTAAGTAACTTCAATTTCTTGTTCTTATGGAATTCCCTATGCTCAATAACTAATCTTAGGATTAGCTACTTTTGGATATTGACTCAATTTGGGCTTATCCAGGAGAAGTCCTTCTAGAATGCCCTTGTTGAGCTCCTTTTGGTGAGCTATAAGGTCTAATGAATTTGTTCAATCCATCTTATAACTAAGAAAAATGATAAATACATAGACTATGTTAAAAATATTATACGAATTAATTAAAAAAATTCAATATATTTTTATCATATCTAATTCTTTATTATTATTGCATTTTTTTTAAAAGCATTCTTATAACAAATAATTTTTAGAAAAATATAATAAACTTGTGTAATGCAAGGGATTTAACTCTAGTTTGTGGTATTTTTAACTCAAGTCATAGGGAATACAACGAGCCTTCATTAAATTAATAAAAAATAATCGTAAATTCAATATTAAAAGAAAAGTTTAGAATTTATATATTTAGTAATATATAATGGATTACATTAGGAGTACTTCAATATTAAAAAGTAGAATAATTATGATAGAAATACAAAGTCATTTTATTGATTAGTTTTGGAGTTAAGATGTTTTATTTTGTTAATAATAAGACCGTACATAATATTTACAAAAACATAATAGGGTGAATTACATTGACCTTCCCTGAGATTTAGTATAATTACACTAGCACCCTCTATTTAGTTATATTACAGGACCTCCCTATTTCTCACGGAAAACCAAGTTCCAAGTTCAGATTTACAAAATTCAGTGCTAAAATTATCTTTTAAATAGATAATTCACCTCACGAGTTCAGTGTTTTCACATCATTTTTGATAATTTACCTTTCTGTAGGCGTAATGATCTTGGAACT